>JBBPBX010039859.1:0-29676 GCA_038048925.1 Garcialebias charrua | reverse complement strand
CAGGGTTCTCCATACATCTGTCAGTGATGTATCATTTAACATTTTCATCAGTGGCGTCCCTGTACTAGATTTTCTCTGTGCTGTTACTGTGGACCTGTCCTTCTTTTCATTTAAACAACAATTGAAATCACCGCCCAGCACCGTTAGAGGGCTCTTATATTCCTCCAGTTCAGCCGCTATCTCTGTCCAGAATGATGGGGGCGGTGGGTTAGGAGCATAGATATTCATCATTGTGATAGATGTACCCCAGAGGGACCCTCGAACAAGGATATATCTGCCTTCTGAGTCCTGTTTGTAAGACTCAGGTACAAAGGGTACTGCTCTATGTATTAAAATGGCTACCCCTCTGCTGTTAGAGGAGAAGGAGGAATAAAAGACCTGGCCCACCCATTCTCGCTTGAGTTTCAAGTGCTCTTTATCCACCAGATGGGTTTCCTGAAGAAATGCAATTTGTATCTTGTCTTTTTTTAGAAAGCTTAATATTTTCTTCCGTTTTATTGGGTGATGTATCCCCTTGACATTAAAAGTGCAGAATTTAATGTTGTTCATATCTGATTGTTAACTATTTCTGCTCCCATTTTTATAATAGCAAAGATTATTTCATCCGTCCATAGATTACATTTAGTGGGGTGCAACCTCTCTTTTTTAACAACCTCTAAACTTATACATAAAAAACAAAACCAAAAGAATACCAACATAAATGACACACAGACCTGCCGTACATGTAACTCAACTTTGGGGTACATGTGAAAACTTCCCAGCTCCAGTAGGAAGAGCCAGAGATCCCGCATTTGCATATTAACGCAATTTTTTTTTAAATATATATATATATATATTTTATTTTTTTTTTAGCAGAAAATTAAACAGCCTCAATTTATCTAATTTGTTAAGCTGTTCAAAATAATTTTGTTACTTCAGGTCAAACCAAAAGCTGTCAATATATAGAACTGAAAAAAGTACCGGTATATGTCCTTGTCCTTCATGATCCAGTTTTCTGCATCTCATCCACGTACTTTTGAGCTTCTGGTACAGTTTTAAAGAGTCCCCCGCGCGCAACCACTGACACACAGAGTGGACCTCAAGTCCCCCGCGCGCAACCACTGACACACAGAGTGGACCTCACGTCCCCCGCGCGCAGCCACTGACACACAGAGTGGACCTCACATCCCCCGCGCGCAACCACTGACACACAGAGTGGACCTCACGTCCCCCGCGCACAGCCACACACCGTCCCCCGCGCACAGCCACTGACAAACAGAGTGGACAAGTGCTGACAATTGCTTTTCACTGACCTCTTTGGTTTCCTATATTTTTATCTGTAGGTTCAAATGAGTAGGGCTGGAGAACTCCAATTAGGCTGCCAGCCTTCGCGAACATCTTCAGGGTGCAGGACATGGGCGCAGTACTGCGCTGAAACCACGCCCACGCGCTGACACGCCCCCAGCGTTTCAGACCAGGGCACAATTATGATTTTTCATTATTTTTGAGACTTAATTTTATAAGGTAAACAATGTTTTTAATCAGTCAGATTTATAAACTAAACTCCCAGATCAAAAATTATCTGGACTCATTTAACATCTTACCTCTCCATCAATCTGGTTTCAGGAAAAAACACAGCACAACAACTGCTTCTCTGAAGGTTCTGAATGATGTTGTTGAAGCATTGGATGCTAAGGACTATTGTGCTGCACTTTTCTTAGACCTGTCTAAAGCTTTTGACACTGTGGATCATAACATCCTGTGTCATAAGCTCTCAGAAATCGGTTTCTCTGATCACACCATCGGTTGGTTTTCTAACTATCTTTCCAATCGGAGGCAATGTGTTCAACATAACGGTACTTCTTCCAGCTATTTAACAGTTAAAAATGGTGTACCACAAGGCTCAGTTTTAGGACCCACTCTCTTTACAATCTACATAGCTAATGTAGGTCACTGCATCCCTGATGCATCCTTACATTTCTATGCTGATGATACAGTTGTTTACTGCCGAGCTAAAACAGTTGCTAAGGCTTTCCTGTTACTGCAATCTGCTTTTGACATCATCCAGTCAGATTTGTTCCGTCTCAAACTTGTCCTAAATGCTGATAAAACAAAAGGGATGTTTTTTTCAAATAGGAAGGCGGTTCCAGCAGATCCTCCTCTGATTTTATCTTCAAATGGTGTCCCTATTGAGTTTGTTGATTCCTATAAATATCTGGGTATCCTGATTGATTCACATCTCTCTTTTAAACTCCACGTGGAAAACCTAGTGAAGAAACTGAAAGTTAAACTGGGTTTCTTTTTCAGAAACAGATCATGTCTATCACTGAATGTCAGGAAACGCCTTGTGTCTGTGCCATTTTTTATGTGACGGTTTTACAAAAGTTGGTTTATTAAAAAGGGGTGCCAGCCAGGTATCCCTCCTGACAGTTAGGATTAACACTTTTGAATTACTTTTGTATTATTTTATTTTTTTAAACCTGTCACACAAGGACCATCCACTTTAATGGTGTTGACCCTTTAACACCTTGAATGACAAAATATATATACACATTTTTTTCTTCTTCTTTTTTTCACACAACAAACAAACAAAACATCATCCTTTTTCTTTTACACAAAAAACAAACAAAACATCATCCACATCATTTCTCTTTTTTTTTCTTTCAGGTTTATATTTTTAAATGTCCATAAACAAAATAAACACAAATCCCCCCCTCAAAAAAAAGTTCTTAAAGTCTTTTTTCTTGTCTTCCACAATCAAACAGGTCAAGGCTCCCATATATTTACTGCCCCACAGCAAGAGAGATCTCAGATAAAGCAGAATCAGGAATCCATAGGTTGTTTTGTTTTGTTTTATCATGAGCAATTAACTGGGTGACGTCACACGCTTCCAGGATCTCCGGATTCACGTCGGAGAGCGCACAGAGTAGATGCACGTTTCCCTTTTGTTTGGTTTTTTTTCGGTCCACGGTGATGGTTTTAGCAGGAAGTGAAGAGATTTGGAACAGCCGAGGGATCGCACAGCCTCGGATTTAAGTTTAATTGTTTGACCAGGGATGCAACACTGGCAGAATCGTGGCAGCTGTTGCTGCTTGTTTTAGGTCTGGAGGCGGCCGTGGTGTAGTGGTAATGGCAGTCGTCTCCCGATCGGAAAGTTGGCGGTTCGACTCCCGGGACCCGCACCATGTGTTGTTGTGTCCTTGGGCAAGACACTTAACCCTGAGTTGCTCCCGGTAGGACTGGAAAGCACCTTGCATGGTAGTCTGCCGCCACCGGTTTATGAATGTGTGTAGCATTCAATATATGTGTAGCACTTTGAGATTTTCAGTAATGAAAAGTGCGTTATAAATTGAATTAATTATTATTATTATTTCTTCATCCATCCCATCTACGTCGAGGAACTGTGAGAGGGGAAGGAGCATGGGGGCTCTTGGTTGAGTCCAGGTGCGAGTTAGTTCTGTGAGGAAGTCCGGGAACACGGGCATCTTTTGCCTCAAGGTGGCCTGCTGCTTCAAGAAAAAATAGTTTCCTGCCAGCCTCGTGACCTGTTGGCGAGGCGGAGGTTCAGGCCATGGGATATGCAGCGCGTCCGCTGCTCTGTGGCACAGGTCGAACAGAGCAGGGATGGAAAAGTCAGTTTCTGGGAGCACAGGTACCGGGGTCTGGGAGAGGTCTTCACCCTGATCCTCCAGTTCCACGTCTGCCTCCTCCGTTGAAAATTCGCCCGAGGCTGAGATCAACATTTCGTCCTCGTTCATCATGCCACGGGTGTCAAACTCGACTGTTAGGTCCACCATGGGAGCCAGCACGTCAGGGCTGTCACCCCATTCAACACGTAAGCTGTCATGTAGGGGCGACCGTGGCACAGTGGTAATGGCAGTCGACCCCCGATCGGAAGGTTGGAGGTTTGAATCCCGCGTCCGCCCACCATGTGTCGTTGTGTCCCTGGGCAAGACACTTAACCCCTTTGGATAAAGGGTGAAACGTTTTCTGCAACAAATAAAGTCCAGTTGTTTTTGTATTGAGCGCTTGTTCTGATTTTATCATGTCCTGGACGACTGAGAATCTTCACCAGCTTAACCCAGAGTTGCTCCCGGTAGGTCTGAATGGCGCCTTGCAAGGCAGGCTACACTACCGGTGTATGAATGTCTGAATGAATGGGTGGATGGCTGGTATTGTAAAGCACTTTGGGGCTCCTCACAGGGGGCTGGAAAGTGCTATATAAATAAGCTCCATTTACCATGTAGAGCAGGGGTGTCAAACTCATTTTCACCGAGGGCCACATCGGCATAATGGCTGACCTTGAAGGGCCAGATGTAACTTATAAATGTAACTAAATGTAATCTAATGTAATGTAAAATAAATGTAACTACCGTACTCCTTAATGTTGAATAACTCATTTATTATAACTTATTCAACTGACAATTACAGTTGCATAGAAAACATCTGTTTGCTTGTTGCTCTAACATAAATCCTTTTAAAATTTGTCAGCTTATGAAAACCCACATAACTCCATTAATGAAGGATGAAATTGTCCAAGTTAATTAAAAAAAAACATAAAACTGAGCTGCAAAGAACATGTATGACACATGTAGCATCTCACCCAAAAAGGCTACACACAGCCTTGCATCCAACTGTGAATGACAACAATTTGTGTGCATACACATACCAAAATAAAGGTTGACTCAGTTCACAACTATATTACCGTACTCAAGTTGTTTGGTTAGTCTTTGATGAGGAGATGCTGCCTGTCCTTGAACACACCAAGTGGATTCTCTCTCTATGATTGATCATGTTCTGAAAATGATAAACACAAAACAAAATGCAAGCACAATCATTAAATTGCACACAGTTGAAATGTTCTTCTTCTTTGTTGAATTACATTTTATTATATTTTAATTAATCTAAAAAAGCTAAGTCTGGTCCTCTGGACATTTAAAAAACAAAACAAAACTTCATCTTTCAGGGATGAAGATGTTCACATCCTTGATAGAGAGGAACAATGGTTTGAGAGACGAGTAAAAGAGGCCATCTTTGTGAAAAGAAACCATCCAAGGAAGGGGAACATATTATTTTAGGTGGCTGAAATAATCACCTGTTTTTTGTTTTGTTTTTTTGAATGTCCAGAGGACCACACTTAGCTTTTTTAGATTTTTCTACCTGGATTATTGAGAATGCATCAGGATATATTTGAATTAAATTTTAAGAAAATGCTAACCTGACAAACAGGAAAGTGGACAAGATTGTCCTGTTTCACTTGCCACATCCATAAGTCCAATTTTCGCAGGAAAGCCGTGATCGCGTCGGACATCTGCGTGATGACTTGTTTGCGTCCCTGCAGCTTCTGATTCAGCTGGGCGAGATGGTCGGTTATGTCGCACAACACAGCAAAGTCACACAGCCACTTTGAAGCTAGCTTTCACTGCAGCCTCGTTTTTGGCTGTGGGTTTCATGAACAAACTGCTGCGACTGCAGTTTGCCTTTTAATTCTTGGCAGAATGTGTTGCTTTTCTTGAAGGCTAGCTTTAGCGTACTTAGCTCCGTGTTTGGTTTCAAAACCGACACCGCCTCGTAACACAAAAGACATACCGGTCTTTCTCCTGGAAGCACAAACAAGTATTCGCCTTCCCATCTTTCTTGAAACTTCCGTCTGTATCAACTTTTCTCTTTCTGGACATGTTGGGATCATTATTTATATCTCAATTCCACTCGTTGGCATGAAGGTAGAAACACTGCCTCGGCTACCGTAGTCGAAAGGCATTGTGGGAAAACCGTTGTCGAAAGGCATAGTGGGGCTGCCGTAGTCGAAAGGCATTGTGGGAAATGTAGTTTTTGGTCAAAACTCGCTCGTATTAATTTTTAGACACTCAAAACTTTTTAATTAAGCTCTCGCGGGCCAGATAAAATGACATGGCGGGCCACATCTGGCCCGCGGGCCAAGAGTTTGACACATGTGATGTAGAGCCATGCTCTCTATCTCCGGCGTGGGAGTGAGGGGCTCCGTGGTGTCCGCGTCCGCTGGTGTCGCTGAGTTGTCCATGGCTTTAGCAACGAGGTCAACCCGATGCCGCAGCACAGCATCCATCATGAGGCTGCAGTGTGGGCAAAAGTCGGGCGCATCCAGCGCTGTTTTTGCATGAAGCATTCCCAGGCAGACTGGACAGGCCTCGTGGGTGTCCGTTGCTGCGAGGGAAAAGCCACATCCGCTGGGACAGGCGCGCGAGGTTGGGCTCGCCGTCCCACTGGTTTTCCTTGGAAGTCTCGCCTTTCACTTTCCTTTCTCCAGAGGCATGTCCGAGATGAGGCGGGCGAGTCCTTCCAGAATCTTCTTTCTTTTTTCTTGAAATGTCTCCTCCGTAGCGTCGCTTTCGCTGGCTAGCTCGCTAGGAGTTAGCGAAATTGCTTTTTCCTGTGGCGTAGTTAACGCAAGCAATCTGTAGAGAGAGGAGAAAAAAATACTTCGGGGTTAAGAGAAATGTGCCGGACTAGCTTTCGCTAGTCCAGCAGTACGCAGGAATAATTCTCTGTGCGCTCTGTGCAGGGAGCAAGCTCACCTCAAGTTGAGCGATGAAGCAACAGAGAAGTCCCGCGAAGAGGTAGTTCAGGTTTAGCGAGGTGAAGGGCAAAAAAGAGAAAGATGGAGGGGCGCAAGCCACTTAAGTACCCAGAGGGCGGGGCCTCTGGCGCGGCGATGACGCCCCTAGCCGTAAAGGCGTGAGCATATTCCTTCAGGTAATCGCGCGGGGGCGCAATTCCCATAGCAAGTATGTTGCATTGAGAGACTAGACTGAAAGGGAACTTTTCAGATTTGGAGCTCCAGCGTGTGGTTTGCGGGTGAACTGAACAACAAAACCTCTGATTGGCTTACCTCTACCTGTTACTCTACCTTAGCCAATCAGCATCATCCTTATATGATTGTTTCACCCCTCCCTCCCCTCTGCTCCCTCCTACCCTCACCAAGGAAAAAAGTAAACAAACAGCTTACGAGAGCCAGAGCGGAAGACAAAATAACGTACCCCATTTAGTGGTTGTAACGGTAACTGCGTTGTAACGATAGACATAGTAACTACTTAGCTGTGGTGGCCATCTTGAATCGGGCCACCTCTACAGTGTATATGTTGAAGAGTTCTTGAGAGGTTCATCAAGTAATGTGGGCCAATACTGCTTGGAGTGCAGTGAGGATGACTCTCAGCTACTGTCCTACCAAACATTAGCTAATTCTCTGTCAAACTGACCAAGTTAAAGCCATTTTTTGTGTTTTGCTGAGTCAGTTGGCTGTGGCAGTCATTTTGAAGGTGACTGACTCTGAAAGATAATCAGTTAAATGTTTCTCCATTGATTACTTTGAGTTTTATTTCATTCTGTTCATTGGTTCTTGAGATATTTTGATAATGCAACAGGCAAAAAAGAAAGTACAATGAACATTTTGTTGTATATGAAGTATGAAAAGTAAAACTTTTGTTTTATATGTGGAAAAAGACAGATTTCATATAGGCATCCTCCTATATTTGGACTTGATGCCATTTGTTTCTTTGGCTGTGACAATAAAACTTCTCCCTGCCTTACACCTAGTGTAGCTGAGAATTTACCAACACTTGTTTATATAATGCGGTTCTTGTTGCAGGCCACCCACGGTCACACTACCCCCTCACCGTTGCTTCCTGCTGTCACCTCTTTAGCCCCCGCGTCTAAAGCCATATCCCCCTGAGAAGACTGCTGTCCTCGTATCTGAGCGATGGAGTAAATCTTACGTTCAGTTTCTGTCTCCATAGTTGTCTGTAGCCCTGACGGAGACGAAGGATGTTCCTACTTAATAGAAAGTCTTCTGGTGTGACCCTGGTGCTGAGCTGAGTGATTCATATAACATATTTTAAAGGTCACAATTTTACACATCTGTCTTTTTGTTTTTTTGTTGTTGTTTTTTTCGTCTCAGGGAAGGCGGTGCAAGTTCAGCAGACCAGTGGCACCGGACCTACCGGCGCTGCTCAGCAAACGAGGTGCATCACATCCGTCTGGAGGAGAGCAAATTCTTTGGGGAATATCAGGGCAAGAGCTTTACCTTTGCCTCCTTTCATGCACACAAAAAGTGAGTCTTTTTTAAAAAAAAGTCGGCCTAGCTTTCCTTAAAGGAATGCATATTCCCCGCTGCCTTTCAGGCCAGACTTTTAAACTAACATCATGTCATGTTGAGAAATTAAAGCCGTTTTGGTCAAACCTTGAAAATGACATCACATCATATTCAGCACACTCAGCACTTGATGATGAGCCTCAGCCACTACCACACCAAATTTTATCTCAATGTTTGTTATTGTGCCATAATTACCTAATAAGAGTTTCATTAAAATATATTCGATAGTTTACCTCTCATTTGGACTACAGTATTGTAATTCACTGGTATGTTGGTTTAGACAAATCATCTTTGCATCGTTTACAATCGGTCCAGAACGCAGCAGCTCGTCTTTTAACAGCAACTAAAAAATATGAACTGTCCTGGCTTCTCTTCACTGGCTCCCTGTCCACTATCAGATTGATTTTAAGATTTTATTGCTTGTTTTTAAAATCTTAAAAGATCTGGCCTCGTCATATTTATGTGATCTTATTAACATCTACACTCCAGTAAGAGCACTCCGATCTACCAACCAGTTTCTCTTAGATGTCCCCAGATCCAAACTGAAATCCAGAGGTGATCGGGCTTTTGCGGTTGCTGCTCCAAAGCTGTGGAACAGTTTACCTGAGAACTTAAAGGTCCACTGACATGATTTTTTTACTATTCATAAAATTGCTCAAAATATATATATTTTATCATTTAAATATGTTCGTTTTTGCAAACAAAATGATAAATCACTTTAATTTTGCTTTAAAAGTGATTTTGAACTTCAAGCCGTGTTTAATCATGGGAAATCCCATTACACGCGAACGCACCATCTGTGATGTCACACCGGGCAGAGCTCTGGGCTTGTCACAGTGCGCAGGTATGAGCATCTCGACATGAAGGAAGTCTGATACAGCATCAGACCTAAATTAGATCCTGTTGTTTCTTGTTCCATCACCCAAACTATTTTCTGCTTCCCAAAATGAAGACAAATAGCTCAAATCTTCACATAGATTGCTAAATTCGTCCAGTTTTAAATTGTCCGCTATTAAAGACACCACAGCCCTCTGCCCAGTGTGACATCACATATGGTGCGTTCGAGTGTAATCGGATTTCCCATGATTAAACACGGCTTGAAGTTCAAAATCACTTTTAAAGCAAAATTAAAGTGATTTATCATTTTGTTTGCAAAAACAAACATATTTAAATGATAAAATATATATATTTTGAGCAATTTTATGAATAGTAAAAAATTCATGTCAGTGGACCTTTAAAGACCGCTCAGACTGTGGAGACTTTAAATCTTTGCTCAAGACTCATCTGTTTCACTTGGCATTTGATCCTCGTAGTGTCTGAGAACAAATTTTGAGCAGATTTTATTGTTGTGTTAACTTTATTATGTTTTAGTGGCACTAGATGCATTTTACTCTGTTATTTTTATTTGTTTTAACTGTACAGCACTTTGGTCGGCTTCGGTTGTTTTCATCTGCTATATAACTAAAATTGACATTGACATTGACAGTTTGAGATATTTTGCTAATGGTAAAGACAAATGACCACATACGCAGTTTTGCCTCTTGCCTTTGGCAGCGGGTGATAAAAACGTGTACGACGTCCCAGCTGAAAGCTGAACTTGTGTATGCGCCTGCAGGTTTGGAGTGTGTTTGATCGGAGTGCGCAGACTGGACACCACCAACATCCTGTTGAACCCGGGCCCGTGTCACATCATGGGGGCTTCTGACACGTGTTTCTACATCAACATCTCCAAAGAGGAGAACTCTGCCTTTGTGCGGGGACAGAGGGAGCCATCCTGGGGGGGCACAGGAGGGGATTCAAGAGGAGTGCACCCAAGCATCTACCATGGACTCACTCGGCTGCCCGTCCACAGTATCATCGCCAGCATGGGTCAGATTGTGGCATGTTTACACAACTCACACAAACCTGGGCACCAGTGAGAGCTGTCAGAACTTTACATGTGAATCCTGTTTGGAAGATTTAAAAGCTTTGCAGAACAGTGATTTTAAATTACACTTGATTGTTGCAAAATGAATTCTGTGGCTGCACAAACCTGCTCCCTAGTGGACAATAATGAATCTTCATCAGTCCATCTCTCTCACAGTTAAAGGTATTGTGACAATATGCTAAAACATAGACATCTTTAGAAAGAGGAGCTAGGGTACTCAGCTTTGATTTTTTTGTACACAGATGCTTCGAATAATTAGTATATAAAAGTATTTTTTTAATAAAATAGCTTTAATGACGTCTCTGCAGTGAGTCACAGTTTTCGGGTGGAGAAAGGAGGGGTCAAACACAGACGCATTTTTATGGCGCAATGTAATGAACGCACATTGTAAATAACAATGGCAGAGAATATAGAAACCGAGGAATTAAGCAATTTAAGTGAAGATTTGAGCGACTTGTCTTCAGTTTGGGAAGCCGAAGTTAGTTCGAGTGATGAACAAGAAACAGCTGGTTATAATGTTGCAGCCGTATTTATTTGAGCCGTTCAGGGATGGAGGGGGACTCCGAGATTGTTTTGTCCATTCTTGACAAAGTTTTTCATCTTTTGGGAAAGTGAAAAGGCTCACTTGTTCACTGGCGATATTAGAACACCCAAATGCGACACAACGTACCGGCATTTTTCATGTTATACAAAAAAAAGGCGATCTTGAAGACAATGAAACTGCGTTCTAATAGCAGCCGCAGACGGAACTTCATATCCCTACGTCACATGACGTCGCATGCGGAAGTACCCGGATTTCCCATGACGAAACACGGCGCCAAGTTTAAAATCACTTTGAAACAAATTTTCATTGATTTATCATTTTGCTTGTAAAAACGAACATAGTTGAATGATACAACATATATATGTTGTGCCACTTTATGCATAGTTCCAACATCATGTCACAATACCTTTAAGCAGTGAGGAAAGTGTTTTCATATTTTTGAAGAATGTTTTTAATCTCGTCTGTTTCTACATTTGGGTGTTTTGTTGCAGGCACCGTGGCCATCGACCTGCAGGACTCCAGTGACAGCAGCCCTGAAGGTCCAGACCCAGGCGGCACGGGGCTCGGCAACCGGAGAGGCAGCAGGAGAAGCTCCAAGACAGAAATAGGGGGTGCCAACACCCTGTCTCTGCCCACCATGGGAGATTCAGCAGAGGAGAGACGGCACAGCATCGCGCCTGTCCTGGAGCTGGTGGACGGCGTCAACAACCCCACCTTTGACCTTCTGGGGGAACAGTCGGAGGACGAAGGAGGAGATGAGGGCAAGGATGACAGCGACAAAGACGAAAATGCCCACTGGTGGGGGCGACACTGCGAGTGAGTACCGGTGAGACTACATGTAGATGGGATGTTTGAGTAAGTTCCTTGGTAAATGTGGACTGTCCCGCAGGTGGGTGAAGGGATACCCCCCAAACTCTCCGTACATCGGGAGCTCACCAGCACTTTGCCATCTTTTACAAGAAAAGATGCCTTTCTGCTGCCTGCGCATGGACAAGGTACAAACCCTCACAGACTTGTGTGAATGTGATTCAACGTTCACGTTATCTTCCTGTTTCTCTCTTTCAAACTTTTTTTTTTACAATCTAACTACTTTTGCATACTTTTAGCTATTTAAGCCATTACTACATCAAAATGTTCATTCAGGAGACGGGTGCTATCATCTTTGTTTTAAAAAACATATTTTTCAACATGCTTAACTTTACAAATATTCTTTTATTAAAATCATTAAATCATTAATCATAAAATCAAAACTCCTTGATTCCTTGATTCCTTGATTCCTTAAATATCCCTTCTTCATCCCTGCTCTGGACTTTTCTTTAGTTTTTTTGCCAAAAGTCAAGTGATCGCTTCTTCCTCCACTGACAGAAATGAGGAAGTCACGAGCGAATTAAATCATGTCCAACGTGGCTGCGTGAAGCTCTGCAGATTTCAGGGTGTTTTTGTTTTGCTGGACCAGTGCTCCATGTTTTTATTTTATTTTTTAGAACGTTTTATTAACATATAATCACAAAACTTTGCAGCGGCTGAGACGGGACGTAGTGGAGGCAGAGCATTCCAGGCTGTAGCGCGAGCAAGGTGGAGCTGAGTCATATATGACTCTGAGTGAGGAGGGACCAGAAACGTGTCTCTGTTCAAAATTTTTCTAAGTGCCAGCGTATTCCAGAAACTGCAGACAGCACCTTTAACTTTCTTCTTTAAACATTGTATTTTTTTAATCTGCTTCAGGATATTCTATTTTTGCCTTCTTTTGCTATTTCAGCTGGCCTTTAGCTGACTTGAGCTTTTAGCTAATGCTTTGCTACCTTTAGCTTTTAGCTAGTGTTTTTACACTTTTGGCTATTGTTTATATACTTTTAGCTTACGTTTTGTTTGAGCTTCTCCTTAGATGTACGCTACTTTAAAGTGTGTGTGACATCATTTTTGAACTTTGCATAAAATGGCTCAACATATATATCTTGTATCATTCAACTATGTTCGTTGTTGCAAACAAAATGATAAATTAATGAAAATTCGTTTCAAAGTGAGTTTAAAATTCGCACTGTGTTTCTTCACGGGACATCTGGATTCTTTTGCCCCGCCTGTGACGTAGGTGCAGGAATGTCAGTCAGAGTGTCTGCTATGAATAAAGCTGCACCCCTCAGACCCCCCTCGCTTCTGAACGGCTGAAATAAATACGGCTGCAGACCTAAATTAGAACCTGTTTCTTGCTCATAACCCGAAATAACTTTGGCTTCCCGAACTGAAGACAAATCGCTCTAATCTTCACTTAGATTGCTAAATTTGTCGGTTTATATATTGTCCGCCATTGTAAAGTACAGGGGGCGTTCTATGAGACATACCTGTTCGTACGTCACAGACGTAGCATGCGTGAGTACCCGGATGTCCCGTGAAGAAACACAGCGCAAATTTTAAACTCACTTTGAAACAAATTTTCATTAATTTATCATTTTGTTTGCAACAACGAACATAGTTGAATGATACAAGATATATATGTTGTGTCATTTTATGCAAAGTTCCAAAATGATGTCACACACACTTTAAGCTTCTAGCGTTCTTCTTTTGCGTTGTACTTTTACTTTTTAGTTGTCATTTTTCTACTTTTAGATTTTGGCAAGCTCTGTGCTACCTTTAGGCAGCGTTTTGATAAATTTACATTTTGATCATTGTTCACTTTTGGTTTTTAGCTTTCTTCACACTCCCATTGTCCCAGTTATACAAAGCCAACTTCGTTTTTCTCTCCTAGGCTTGCCATCACATCCCCTTTGAGGACGCTCGCTCCTACAGCTTCAAAAATAAACTGATCATCGTGTCTGCGGAGGCTGCAGGAAACAGTCTGTACAACTTCATTGTGCCTCTACGGGCTTACTACAGAACAAGGAAGGAGCTCAAACCCATCGTGTTGCTGCTGGAGAGCATGTGAGCACAGTTTTATTGTTCTGAAATTAAAAAAATGTTCAGCATCAGACTGAACTAGGTCACCTGCTGGTGTATGACTGTAGCTGTGAGACAGCGGTGGAGCAAAATCCAGGTTGATTCATCTCTAAACAGCAAACAGAGGAGAGAGAAACTGAGAGTTATAAACAGGATTTGTGAGAAGTCGCATGCTTTCAGGGCAGCGCACTCCACAGAGCTGGAACACAAACACAGGCAGCCAAATGAGAGTGGAATCCAATAAAAAGGCAATAAAATGCTGAGTCACTCTGTGCTATTTTCAGCTTTCTCAGAAGGCCTTTTTGCCTGTTCAGTATTTCAACTGAAGCAGGTTGGACGGTCAGTGTGGGAACTCTCTAAACTCTACTTGTCTTCTGTTCAGACCTGAAGCAGATTTTCTGGAAGCAATCTGTTGGTTCCCCATGGTGTTCTACACAGTGGGCTCCATCGAGAAGTAAGAAAATCTCCAAAGTCATGTTTAACTTTGCTGTTTAATTGATTTAGTATTCATCTTGATTGCTTTCTGGATACTTTTTCTTCTCTCGTCAAAGTCTGGACAGTTTGCTGCGATGTGGGATCACTTTTGCCGACACCATGGTGGTGTTTGACAAGGAGAGCTCCATGATCGCAGAGGAGGACTACATGGCCGATGCAAAAACTATTGTCAACGTGCAGACTTTATTCAGGTCCGTTTTGCCAAAAACGAAACTGCGCAATCGCACAGTCTTGATGTTGGATTTGTGTTTGGGCATGGAAGGCGGCGGGCGATATGCATTTCTTTCAAAGAATGCGGGCCTTCATATTTTTATGCCATCTATTGTTTTTCATGTGTCTTCCTTGCAGACTGTTCCCAGCTCTCAGTATCATCACGGAGCTCACACATCCTGCAAACATGCGCTTCATGCAGTTCAAAGTGAAGGACCACTACTCCCTGGCTCTGTCCAAACTGGAAAAGGTAACGGCATCGCAACTCCCGAACGTCTGCTGTGTTTTCTCTGTCTCAAAAAAAGGCGTTCAATACAGAAACAACTGGACTTTATTTGTAACAGAAGACGTTTCGCCCTTCATCCAAAGAGCTTTCTCAATTCAAAGAGCAGACTGTGTGAGAGTGCGGTTATAAAAGGTCCACTGACTTTTCTTACTATTCATAAAATTGCTCAAAATATATATATTTTATCATTTAAATATGTTCGTTTTTGCAAACAAAATGATAAATCACTTTAATTTTGCTTTAAAAGTGATTTTGAACTTCAAGCCGTGTTTAATCATGGGAAATCCGATTACACGCGAACGCACCATCTGTGACGTAGTGTGCAGAGTGAGAGGCAGAGGGCTCTGGTCTCTTTAATAGCGGACAATTTAAAACCCGACGAATTTAGCAATCTATGTGAAGATTTGAGCTATTTGTCTTCATTTTGGGAAGCAGAAAATAGTTTGGGTGATGGAACAAGAAACAACAGGATCTAATTTAGGTCTGATGCTGTATCAGACTTACCTTCATGTCGAGCTGCTCATACCCGCGCACTGTGACAAGCCCAGAGCTCTGCCCGGTGTTACGTCACAGATGGTGCGTTCGCGTGTAATCGGATTTCCCATGATTAAACACGGCTTGAAGTTCAAAATCACTTTTAAAGCAAAATTAAAGTGATTTATCATTTTGTTTGCAAAAACGAACATATTTAAATGATAATATATATTTTGAGCAATTTTATCAAAATTAAAAAATCATGTCAGTGGGGCTTAAAGGCTAACACACACACATCCTATATAAACATATTTACATAGAATGTGTGTGTGTTATCTCAGGTATGTGTGTGTGTGTGTTATCTCAGCCTTCAATTTACATAGGTATGTGTGTGTGTCATCTCAGCCTTTATAACCGTACTCTCACACAGTCTGCTCTTTGAATTGAGAAAGCTCTTTGGATGAAGGGCAAAATGTCTTCTGTTACAAATAAAGTCCAGCTGTTTCTGTATTAAACCGGATGGTTGACTGTTGTTGCAAAGAAGAGAAAAAGAGTAAAATCAGAGAAGAAGACCAAATGGTGGAAGCTGAATAAGGAAGAATGCTGTGAGAAATTCAGAGAGGAGCTGTTAAAGGCTCTGGGTGGTAAGAAAGAGCTTCCAAGTGACTGGGCTACTACAGCAACAGTAATTAGAGAGACAGGTAGGAAGGTACTTGGTGTGTCATCTGGACAGAGAATGGAAGATAAGGAAACCTGGTGGTGGAATAGTGAAGTGCAGGACGCCATTCAAAGATGTTTCTGTATTAAACACCTTTTTTTAATTTATCATGTCCTGGATGACTGAGAATCTTCACCAGCATTTTTCTCTGTCTCATTTCCTCCACATTGACTCATTTTTTCATATCAATAAAACAGGAAGGAAGGAAAAAAAATGCTCTGCATTATAAAAGATTCTGTTTATTAAAAGTGTTCAATGGATTTGACACTTATGCGGTGATAAAATGCTAATGAGCCTTTTCTTTAAAAATGTAGCCAATTAAAATCGACTGAAACCCTTGCACGTTGAGTGTTTATTTTTGTTTTCTCCTGCAGCTAATGAGTTCTCCGCTGAGCATCAATGACAATTACTAACGAAGCATAAATGAGCCACCTCTTTAAACTAATTTCAGGCTGGTGTGAAAACTGTGCCGTCTCACAGGAGCAAAGAAAAATATTGAATTCCAGTTTTTTTCCCCTCTCCGTCCATGCAGAATACAGAGCAGGTGAAGCTGGAACTAATTTGGCCGTGAGGTTGAATACCAGCTCGTCAATAGTAGATGCTCGAGTGTTGTGTTGCCCTCGGCTGGGACGAGCTCGATGCAAGAGCAGTTTAAATAAATGACTGACTCCTCTGATCCTCTCAGAAAGCCAGTGTGGAGTCAGCTGTGTGTGTGTGTGTTTGATCTGCAGAAAGAACGAGAGAAGGGGTCCAATCTGGTCTTTATGTTTCGCCTGCCTTTTGCTGCTGGGAAGGTGTTCAGTGTGAGCATGCTGGACACTCTACTCTATCAGGTTTCTCGAACACACACACTCCCACTGAATATCAAACACTCTTCTGCTTTTTGTTTGCCAGTGTTCCACTAATGATCTGTGTGTGTTTGTTGCGATGCCTTCCCTTGCCAGTCGTTCGTGAAGGACTACATGATCTCCATCACCAGGCTGCTGCTTGGTTTGGACTCCATGCCCGGCTCAGGTTTCCTTTGTGCTGTAAGTATACGCACACACAAACACACACACACACACACATGCACACATCTTTCTGTATTTACAGGGACTTTGCATTGACTTCCATTCATTTTTCATGAATTTCTATGGCCTAACCTTGACCTTTACCCTAAACCACCAACAGCACTTCTTATGGGGCCTAGGCTTTGGGCCCCATAAGGAGCAGTTGGTCCTCACAGTGTAGTATAAAATAGAAAAATGGGTCTTAAGGTTGCAAATACAAAGACACACACACACACACAAACACACACCAAGCTGCGAAAATTGTATTTATCGACTGTGACTGTGAGGTGCAATAGAGGCTCAATGTTATCTTTTTTTAATTGTCTCTAGTTTATTTCTTGGGAGATTTTGTACGTTAACTGTTTCAGCATACTTTCAATTATTATAGCCACTCATTTATCAGAACATTCAGCTCATTTTAAGACATCCCCACTATGGATGTTGTTATTTGAAAATTTTGTTCTTTTTTAAGTGAGGACATGATTCTGTTGTTTGGCTGAACCCACGTGCAAGTAGGAGACTCGAGAGTAAAAATAATACATTTATTTTTTACAAATAACAAAAACAAAGTGTTGATGGCAGGGCAGCAAAAACTTATGTTAGGGGAGGAGAAGACGAGCGGTACAGACCCAGAACATAAAGCTTTGGAAGGGTAATGCCCAGACACTGGAGGAATGGAAAGACATGACGAGACATGATAACAGCACCCGTGATTAGAAGTGAAGACAGGTGTGACAGGCGCTGAACACGAGGAAGAGAAACACAGGGTCATGCAGGAGAATAGAAAACAGAGAGAAACCCCACAAGATCACTTTTCAAGATTTTGGCTCCCTGGAAGGGAACTACCAGTACTTCAGCAAACCTCCATACAAACCATTCCAACACTAAAAAAGCGACAACGCATTGTATTTAGCTAATATTAGCTTTTAGCACCTGATCTGCCCTTTTAAAGTACTCAACAGAAACAGATTCTTTAAGGTACTCAACCCACTGTAAAACGGTAGCTCCGCCCCCAGACCAGATTCAAAAACCCTCATGAAAATGGGAGTGTCGGGAGACAAGGAGGGGAGGAGGTGGGTGGTTGAGCTGCGGTCACGCCCCTCTAGCAACAAACTAAAACAAACTAAAACTCCAGCAAACAACTTACAGCAAGCAACAACAAAGAATAAATATGTAGATGTATTTATCTATTCCCACCCGATCTATCCAAAACAAAGGCTTTAGGAAAAAAAATGAAAATAATACTACACGGTATGCCGTGACCGAGGTCCGAACCTGGGTCTGTCGGACCCCAAACCTGCACTTCCACCACTGCCCCAACTTGGCATGCATGCTTTGCTTGTCCATCGCACTATAAGAAAATGAATACAACCAAATACTTATGATGATGTAGTAATATAATGGGGGGTAAGGTATTTACACTATTATATATACACTTACAGGGCCACCATTATTGTAAAATATAGGACTTATTGGTCAGTTTACTGACTTACCTATTTTAGATGCGCAGGTCTGAGCAGACTTTATCTGCACAAACTTACCACCAATTCGCGAGTTCATCCTTTTTCCGGTATTAAATTGCTTTCACTGTGACTAGACAAAATGTAATTTCACAAAGACTTCAACTTATGTTGGTCTACCAAAAAATAGACCTTTTATTGAAATAATCATACAATTACATTAAACATTTGTATCGATATTAGCTCTGATTTAATAACTACGTTGACAAGAATTCAAATTAAAACAAACAGACAGTTAGGAACTTTACTGTTGGCACATTACTTGACAGATTAATAGCTTATGAAAAGAAGAAATAGGAGGAAGATTTGAGAAATGAAAGCTAAGTTAACCGAAGTTGATTACTTTGAACCAGAGGGTGACACCTTTTTCCCACACGAGCAGAAACTGGGCTCCCGCACGCTCAGACACACCACGACTCGTTACCTTGTTGACGGTTCGTCTCTTGGAGATAAGAGTTGAGAAGTATCTGGACACACGTGGATGGTTTTGTCCACCGGCCGTCCAGTTGGAACTTCAGCGTGTGTGGCTGATTCCACGATACGAGGAAACTCGCTTCTCCCGGCAGGAAACAAAGGTCAAGCGCGCTGACTGATTTTCAAAATAAAACTTCAGAAAACAAATTCTTCCAGAAATTGAGTGAGTGGGTTACAGTAAGCTTTACTGTAACACCAGCTGAAACGTGGGTCTAATTGACACAATGACCGGGACGTCTCCAGCTTTTTCCAGAGAAGAAACCAAGTTCTTAGGATGTTCTTCCCTCCGACTCTAAAGAAAATGCAGGAAATGGACCTTTATATGGGAGGCGGGGTCTTCCCCACCTCCTTAATAACTATTGGCTGGTTTAACAAAACAACGGATGGAGTTTTCATCCCATAGGCAGAAATGTCTCTTGACGGACAACAGGAAAACTGTTTACAGAATCGGCCAGATGGCCTCTTGTGAACACAGAGAATATTATGGCTAACTTTCACAGACAAAACAGAGAAGGAAGTTGCAAGTTAAAAGTTTACCCTGAACTGTGCCATAATACTTAAAACCTACTTGTTCTGCAGAAATAAACCAGCAGAAGGGTCAAACTCATGCAAGTAACAGATCATCATTGAAATGACAAAAATATACTGTAGATCAATTCTGAATTAACACACATTAAAGAGAAAGTTCAATCTGATTAATTAGTGTCCATTAATTCAAAATAATTGTAACAAATATAAGTGTCCACTCGTCTCCTTGAAGTTTTCAAGAAGGTGTAACACTGAGAGTTTCAGAGAGATGCAGAGAGGTGTACTTGAAGGTCAAGACAGAGGGCCTGTATCACTACAATGACATGAAAAGTATTCTTAAAGGACAACACCCACCGTGACAGTAACAATTCACCATATTGGACAATTACTGTAGTAGAATATGATGTCTATTTTCATTTTTGCATTTGGGCCAGGCTAGTGTAAAAAAATAAAACAAAAAAACAACGGAGTCCCGGAAACATCCGGAAACCCGGCCGAAGATTGCCGAAGTCCGGAATGACATAAATAAAGGATCCACTCAGAAGGCAGGAGTGAGTTCGCGATGGAGGTTTATGAGAGTGAGAGTTAAAACTGCAGTTAAACTAGTTTCCTACGTGGATGTGCGATCTCTAAATATTTCCTGGTGCGGTTGTAGGTACAGCTGGACCAGCGCTCTGTTTTTATTTATTTTTTAGAACTTTTTAATAAGATATAACACCGTTGCGGTTAAAGCTGTCGACTGCCTTTTAATTCTGTACTCCCGACCTGTCACGGGGAGAGAATAAAAAGCCAGCTGGCAGCTTCATGGGGAAATTAATGAATTTGTCGCGAGCGAGCGAATTAAACTAGTGTCCTACGTGGATGCGCGATCTCTAAATATTTCCTGGTGCAGTTGTGGGTTCAGGACCAGCGCTCTGTTTTTATTTATTTTTTAGAACATTTTAATAACATATAACACCGCTGCGGTTAAAGCTGTCGGCTGCATTTTAATTCTGTACCCCCGACCTGTCACTGAATTGATTGACAGGTCACGGGGAGGGAATAAAAAGCCAGCCGGCTTCATGAGGAATTAATGAATTTGTCGCGAGCGAGCGAATTAAACTAGTGGATGCGCGATCTCTAAATATTTCCTGGTGCAGTTGTGGGTACAGCTGGACCAGCGCTCTGTTTTTATTTATTTTTTAGAACTTTTTAATGAGATATAACACCGCTGCAATAATGAAGCTACGTTGATGCATGCTTGTTATAACTCCGCATGCATTCAAGGCGGATACTTCAGTGACGTCAATGCCCATATATGGAGAGGGGCAGATTTTCCCGGAGCTGCGGCTAAAATCTGCTATAAATCATGAAATAACACATTTAGCGTTATTTCTCTACAATATAAATAAACGCTCCTGTTTCATTATTTAGTTAACTACTAAATATTAATGGCGATGCAATTTGAAAACATGGTGGGTCATGTCCTTTAAAATAAATAAGTTAAAATATACAAATAACTAGTGCCATTCCAAAAACTATAATATGCGTTGTTGCAGTACTTTTTCGGCGTGCAATGTACCACTTCCATATAAGGTATGAACTGCAGCGTGGACCTTCTCATCTCTGCAGGGGATTGGCTCTGCTTGAACCACTTTTGTGACGTCAGAGTGTACAAGACACGTCAGAGTGAACAGTCCTTGTCCAATAAGAAACTTAAGCTGCAATACCTATGTTCAACCCATAGGGTTACCCTAAACACGTTTTTAGATCAAATATTGCCGATTTAAACTAATACGCACAAATATGTGAAGATTAACACAGACATAGTGCTATACAACATTTTAGACACATTCTAGGGAGTTTATCAGCTAAAAAAAGTTAATTTGGAGTTTAGTTCCTCTTTAAGCTTTTAGCTACTGCTTTGATACTGTTTTGGTCATTGTGGCTACAGTTTTGCTGATTCTAACTTTTAACTATCGTTTCAACCATTACTGACCCAACAAGGATTAAATACATGCTGACCTCTGCTAAAACACACACTCTGCCTATACCGCTGTATTGTAAATAGTCTGCCATTCTCAATATTCCAATACATATTGAACATTATTATTGATATTGTTTATCTTATTTCTTTATATATTGTTCTTAACATTTAGGAACTTTTTGTGCAAATCTTTTTATTTTTTTATCCGTTGCTGCTGTTACACTTGAATTTCCCATCAGTGGGACAATAAAGGCTGTTTCTATTCTATTACTGTTTGCAAGTTTTGGATTCTGTTTAATTGGTTTTAACTATGTACTCTTTAACTGGTTTTATCTTTTGGCTAACATTCTACTGGTTTTAGCTTTTAGCTACTGTTTAGCACCGTTTTGCACTTTAGTTTAGCTCATTTAAACTTCTGTTCCGCTTGTTTTCCTTTCCACTTCAGCA
Organism: Garcialebias charrua; assembly: GCA_038048925.1. Lineage (NCBI taxonomy): Eukaryota > Metazoa > Chordata > Actinopteri > Cyprinodontiformes > Rivulidae > Garcialebias > Garcialebias charrua. The sequence goes on along the minus strand of JBBPBX010039859.1, from coordinate 8,000 downwards.
GATTTCAGCGGTTATTCAATGCTCAGGATTCAAACTGTATTTTTCAGAAAATTACAAATTGCAAGCGTTTCCAGTTTTGTTTTATTTCTAGATGAAAATCACAGAAGACGACCTGTGGATCCGAACCTACGGCAGGCTCTACCAGAAACTGTGCTCCTCCACAGGAGACATTCCCATCGGCGTTTACCGTACGGAAGCTCACAAGCTTCCAGTGTCAGAGGTCAGATGATTTTTGAACTTTACCTGTTAGTTAGAAATAGACTAATCCAAATCTCAGATGTTGCCTCATTTAGTGCCTTGTGGGAAGGATGGTGGTTGTGTGTGTGTGTGTAGTGTGTGTGTTCCACATTCAACCCACAGTTGAACGAGGAACTGGAATTAGCTCAACAGTTTACTCAGACTGTTTTTTTTTTGCTTACTTGTAATGAACAATATACAGTTTAATGCAGAACCTCGACCTTCCCCTCTCTGTTTATGTCTGATGAAGGGAAAATCATTATTCTGTATTTTATTAATATTTTAATAATAAATTACTGCTGCTGGAGCGTGAATTTGTGCATCGGTGATCTAAATCACAAACACATACATGTTTTATTAATCTTCTTATGGTACATTTCTGATCCTTTTTAACATTTGAACATTTCTTTTTTTTTCTAATATATTTTTTCTCCTCATTTAACATTCCTACACAGCCACATGAGCGAAGATAACGAAAACTTTTAATTTTAAATGCAAAATATGTAAATTCATTGGTTAACATAAAACGAAAATGATGTTGCAAGTAGCTTCTGTGTGTGAAAACATAAAATGTTATGACAATAAGTAAATCTTACAAATATTATAAGAAATTAACTATAAAACCAATACCAGCATCAAATGACTCACTTGGGCTGATTAACCACAAATGCAATGTAACAATTAAAATTATATGTTTAACAAATTAATTCAGGATAAGGATGAGGAGTCAATTAGATGCAAAATATGAAAAAAAAAGTAACAGGAATGTATATAATTTTTTAATATTTGTAAAGAAATGTTACAAGAAAACCTACATGTGGACCAAAAGGACACTTGTATGAACATTTTAAAGAAACTATATATTTTTTTTATTAATCTAAAACCGCACCGCTAAAAGTTGATTCAAACTTTTTCATCTGGTAATGAATGATCATGTTTGTAATCTGAAATAAGGACATGAAAAAGTAAAAGTTTGTATTTCTAAATGTCTCAGTCCCAGGTTTCCATAACAGTCGAAGACTACGAGGACACCAGGGAGTCCAGAGAGCCCCTCCTGTCCCGCATCGGCGCCCACCGTAACTCCACCTGCTCTGAGCCCCTCTCCACCTCCTCCCACTCCTCGGACCACCCGCTGCTCCGGAGGAAGAGCATGCAATGGGCACGGCGGCTGAGCAGGAAGGGGGGTCGGGGGTCAAACGCAGCCAAAGGTGGTCCGGGCAGTGCCGCTGAGAGGATCAGCCAGCAGAGACTGAACCTGTTCAGACGCTCAGAAAGACAGGAGCTGAACGCACTGGTGCGGACGAGGATGAAGCATTTGGGCCTGTCTCCAACTGGATTCAGTGAGTTTTCAGTCATCCCTCATCCATCCATTGTCTTTTACCTGCTTCTTCTTTTTCGGGTGGCGGGGGTCACTGGTGCCCATGTCCAGCAGTCACTGTGCGAGAGGCGGGGGACACCCTGGGCAGGTCACAAGTTCATCACAGGGCCACATAGAGACAAACAAGACAAACAACAATTCAGAGTCAGAGAGATTTATTTGTCATTCGTATCTTATGTGGTACATGTGGTGGAATGAGATTATGTACGCAGGGTCCCAGTTACATGATCCAACAATAAAATGTAAAAGAAAAACAGTAATAAAAGATATGAACTAAGAAAAACATCAGCTACATAATACACTAAGCACTAATAGCATAAAAACATTATGTCGAACAGCAGCATGAACATGAGTCTGTGTGAGCAGATGAGCACAGCAACATGAAACAGATCAACAGCAGCATGCAACAGATCAACAGCAGCATGAACATGAGTCTGTGTGAGCAGATGAGCATGTATGAACACAGCAACATGAAACAGATCAACAGCAACATGTGATTTTTCACATTGTGGTTGATATTCATGAGTCTAACAGCCTCAGGGTAGAAGCTGTTCCTCAGTCTAGTGGTTCTGCACTTAAAGCTCCTCAACCTTCTTCCTGAGGGGAGCGGGGCATAAAGTGTGTGTGCTGGGTGAGTGAGGTCTTTCATGATGCAGGTGGCTCTCTTCCTGCATCTGGAGGTGTAGATGTCTGTGATGGTGGGGAGACTGACTCCAACAGACTTCTGTGCAGCCTTCACCACTCTCTGCAGAGCTTTTCTTTCTGCAGCTGTGCAGCCTCCATGCCACATGTTGATGCTGGAGCACAGGATGCTCTCCACTGCACACCTGTAGAAGGAGGTGAGGACTGAGCTTCCCAGACCAGCTCGTCTCAGCCGTCTGAGGAAGTAGAGTCTCTGATGAGCTTTCTTGATCAGGCTGGTGGTGTTGTTGCCCCAGCTGAGGTTGTTATTCAAGTGTACACCCAAGTACTTGTAGCTGGAGACCACTTCCACCGCAGATCCTCATATGCTCAGGGGGGGTGTAGGTGAGTTTGTTTCTTCTGAAATCCACGATCATCTCCTTTGTCCTCTTCACACTGATGTGAAGGTTGTTCTCTTTGCATTCACTCTCTCACTCACACCTAGGGACAATTTAGAGTTACAATCATCCATGCATGTTTTTGGTCTGTGGGAGGAAACTGGAGTATGTAAGAATGGGGCAACATTTCCCTTTAAAACCTTCTGCATCTGGTCTCCTTAGTTCTTAGATGTTAAAAGAAGAGGGGTTGCTGTCCAGGCGGAACATGACCCTGTTCAATTTACCCTATTTTTCCTTAGGTAGGCTTTGGGGCCCCTCATAGGGTGCTGGAAGGCGCTATATAATGCCCCTTTTCCACCGCTCAGTGTGGGTTGGATCAGATCAGATCGGCTCAATTTGGTTCGTCTCACATGCAGTTCTGTTTCCACAGCTTTTTAAAAAAATTTAATAAAGCTGCCCGACATGCGTGCGCGTGCACGTGACGAACCTACAGATTTGACCACTACGTGGCATTATTAAGGAACGGTTAAGCTCAAGAACCCTCGTACTATAAAGTCAGCTATGAAATATAGATTTATATCCATTTATTTAGCTACATTTTAAGGAAATAAACCGACCTGACGCACGCGCGCGTGCACGTGGCGATCCTACTTTTTAAATCCTGCAGTTTTGAGCATTATGTGAATTTATTAAGGACACGTTCAGCTTAAGACCCATCATTGCTATAATTTTAAAAACAAATAATTGTTTTTACCATGTTAATTATGTAAAGTACTTCCATGTTCGCTCCCTTGCTTCAGTGGAAGCCAGCTCCAGTCCACACGGACTCCTCCTCCCGGCGCGGTAGAGCGCGGGTCGTCACTCCTCAGAAATGAGACCAAAATCCTGGTGCGGCGCAGCTCGGAATATCCGGTGGAAATGCCGTCAGCGCGCGTCTGGCACGCAAATATTACGCAATAACCGACCCGCGCCGACCGGTGGAAAAGGGGCATAAGTAAGCTCCATTTACCATTTAAAATGGTACAATTAGTTAATTTACACATTTGGAATGTTTACCACGATCCATTGAGAATAAAATCTTTATTATTTTTGTCAGTCATTGCATTTTGTAGTTGTTTTTACGATTTACACAATTTCTTCACTCTTTTCAGGTTTGCAGTTGTATCTAAATTAATCTTTCTGTCGTTTGAGCGGATGCAGCTCAGTCTGTTCTGTATCCTGAGCCTTTTTTTTTTATTTCCTGCCTCTCTAACCTCTCTCCTTCCTGTGTCAGATGGGATGACAGACCAAGGCAACAGACTGTCATACATCCTCATCAACCCTTCTCCAGACACCCGGCTGGAGCTGCACGATGTTGTGTGAGTGAGCTGCAATATGAAAGCCATAGTGCTAAAATGAACACAGCGTGAAAACAACAATTATAACACAATCCCGACTTTCGCCCCCCCATCTGTGCCCAACCTGCAGGTACCTGATCAGACCGGACCCCCTCTCCTTGGTGCCCAATCAGGGGAGCAGCAGGAAGTGCAGCGCCGGACTATCAGAGAGCCACAGGTTTGATATGCAGGATAGCACCCATCTGTGAGGGACAAAGAAAAGATCACAACGCCACTGGAGGGAAGGGAAACGAGATGAATCCAATCATGGAGGAGAAAAGAGACGCTCAGAAGAGGAGGAGACAGAGGAGGAGACGGCCAGAAAGCCTTTGTGTTTTCAGAAATGCACGGACTTTTTCCATAAACTGGATGTGGGAATGTTTTATTTATGCACCTTCCTATTTGTAGAGGAGAGTCGCGGACACAGAAGTGCATTTATTAAAACTCGTATGTCTAAATGTGTTTATGTGCATGTTCTGCATCATGTCCTGCATCAGCAGCACGAGTGGATGGGCACACGTTGGGCAGACGTTTGAACATGGATACGAAAATATTACAAATTATCTTAAAGTTGAAGCATTCCTATCGACTTTTTTACATACAACTACATACTAAACTTGTATTTTTGTGTAGTTGTAAGATGAAATAAAATCAGTTATCTTTAAGTTTAAGCATCTTTAAAGACATTAGATCAGATTTAGAATAAGTGCGTGCATGTGATACAGATTTTGCCCCGTAACTCTCCAAACATTTTCCATAATCTGCATATCACCTGCTGCCTTTCATGTCAGTTTTAAACTAAAAGCATCTGGTGATGAAAAGAGATGGAATTGGGTCAAACATCATAAATGACGTGCCAATCTTGTGATTCTCTACTTTGACTAAGTCCTAGCATCGTTAAGGTTGAGGAGCTGTAGCAGCCATCTTGAATTGGAGTAACTCTAAAAGTTCATCAGTAGATGAAAGGCCAGTGAGTCTCATAATATGGTACGTGGTTAATGAGATATTTTGCTAACAGACAGACAGGGTTGAAGCCAATGCAGAAGTTTAAGCAAAGATATACAATGTGTAACTCTCGGAGTGTATGTTGTGAACCACTCCCAGCTACTGCCACATCAAGTTTTAGCCCGAGTTTTTGTAAAAACTAATTGAGTTGTGGCCATTTTTGTGTTTCCTAAGGACAGTTGACAGTGGTGGCCATCTTGAATTGGATTGCCTACAAAAGGCAATCAGTTGTAGATCCTCATCCAGTGTTTGTTTTCCAAAATAATCCATGAAACCCATCCACTGATTTATGGGATATTTTATTAAAAAGCCATGTACTGTAGACAGTTAAAATCATCATCACTCTTTCACCTTCTGTGGCAGATTATACTTAAATCCAAAACGCGGGAATAAACCAGTAGAAGAAAACAAACCCATTGGAGTTTTCTAATAATAATGTGAGAGCAGCATGGTGGAGCAGTTGGTAGGGCTGCCGCCTCTCAGCGAGCAGGTCGCCCCAGTTCAAATCCTGGTCAGAGGCCTTTCTGGGTGGAGTTTGCATTTTCTCTCTGTGCATGTGTGAGTTTTCTCCCACAGACCAAAAACATGCATGTTGGGCTGATTGCTAACTCTAAATTGTCTCTAGGTGTGAGTGAGAGAGTGAATGGTTGTTTGTCTCGTTCGTCTCTATATGTGTCCCTGTGATGGACATGCGACCTGTCAAGGGTGACCCTGCCTTTTGCACAGTAACTGCTGTGACCCGAAAAGGAAAAAGCGGGTAAAGATAATGAATGGATGAATAATGCCATATAGACATCATCAGCTGTGTCTGACTAGAGCATTTCAAAGGTCTGCATGTCACTGTGTGTGTGTGTAGGTGTGTGTGTGTGTGTTTATGCTAAATTTGGGGACTTGAAGCAGTTTACACACTGTCATTCGGGGACACTTTGTCAATTGGGGACCAAACCGTGTGGTTTTTTTTTATGTTAAATTTGGGGACTTGAAGCGGTTTACACAATGTCATTCGGGGACACCTTGGCAATTGGGGACGAAAACGTGTGTTTGCTTATGTTAAATGTAGGGACTTGAAGCAGTTTACACAATGTCATTCGGGGACACCTTGGCAATTGGGGACCAAAACGTGTGTTTGCTTATGTTAAATGTAGGGACTTGAAGCAGTTTACACACTGTCATTCAGGGACACTTTGGCAATTGGGGACCAAAACATGTGTGTGTGTGTGTTTATGTTACATTTGGGGACTTGAAGCAGTTTACACACTGTCATTCGGGGACACTTTGTCAATTGGGGACCAAACCGTGTGGTTTTTTTTTATGTTAAATTTGGGGACTTGAAGCGGTTTACACAATGTCATTCGGGGACACCTTGGCAATTGGGGACCAAAACGTGTGTTTGCTTATGTTAAATGTAGGGACTTGAAGCAGTTTACACAATGTCATTCGGGGACACCTTGGCAATTGGGGACCAAAACGTGTGTTTGCTTATGTTAAATGTAGGGACTTGAAGCAGTTTACACACTGTCATTCAGGGACACTTTGGCAATTGGGGACCAAAACATGTGTGTGTGTGTGTTTATGCTAAATTTGGGGACTTGAAGCGGTTTACACAATGTCATTCGGGGACACCTTGGCAATTGGGGACCAAAACGTGTGTTTGCTTATGTTAAATGTAGGGACTTGAAGCAGTTTACACAATGTCATTCGGGGACACCTTGGCAATTGGGGACCAAAACGTGTGTTTGCTTATGTTAAATGTAGGGACTTGAAGCAGTTTACACACTGTCATTCAGGGACACTTTGGCAATTGGGGACCAAAACATGTGTGTGTGTGTGTTTATGTTACATTTGGGGACTTGAAGCAGTTTACACACTCATTCGGTGACACCTTGGCAATTGGGGACCAAAACATGTGCGGGTGTGGGTTTTTTTAATGTTAAAATTGGGGACTTGAAACAGTTTACACACTGTCATTCCGGGACACTTTGGCAATTGGGGACAAAAACGTGTGTTTGCTTATGTTAAATGTGGGGACTTGAGAAGCAGTTTACACACTGTCATTCGGGGACACTTTGGCAATTGGGGACCAAAACATGTGTGTGTGTTTTTATGTTAAATTTGGGGACTTGAAGCAGTTTACACACTGTCATTCGGTGACACCTTGGCAATTGGGGACCAAAACATGTGCGGGTGTGGGTTTTTTTAATGTTAAAATTGGGGACTTGAAACAGTTTACACACTGTCATTCGGGGACACTTTGGCAATTGGGGACCAAAACGTGTGTTTGCTTATGTTAAATGTAGGGACTTGAAGCAGTTTACACACCGTCATTCGGGGACACTTTGGCAATTGGGGACCAAAACATGTGTGGGTGTGGGGGTTTTTATGTTAAAATTGGGGACTTGAAGCAGTTTACACACTGTCATTCGGGGACACTGGCAATTGGGGACCACAACATATGTGTGTGCGTTTTTATGTTAAAATTGGGGACTTGAAGCAGTTTGCACACTGTCATTCGGGGACACCTTGGCAATTGGGGACCAAAACGTGTGTTTGCTTATGTAAAATGTAGGGACTTGAAGCAGTTTACACACTGTAATTCGGGGACACTTTGGCAATTGGGGACCAAAACATGTGTGTTTGTGTTTTTACGTTAAATTTGGGGACTTAAAGCAGTTTACACACTGTCGTTCGGGGACACTTTGGCAATTGGAAACCAAAACTATGTGTGTGCATTCCCGTAGTTGTAGAGTCAGAGCGAAACACTGCCAACTTTATGTGGACCGCCAAAGGAACCTGCAACCAAATGCAAGTGGAGGGACATTGTTTCTGTTTTCAGTGTCGCACCATTGATGTTTTTTTTGCAGAACTGAAACTGACTTCACAAACTGTACACAACCTGAGCTTCTCTCTCTTTTATGGTTTTTACAAAGCCTTTTTTCTTTCTTTTGGACACAATAATTTTACGCTCACCAGCAGCGGAATAATCCA
>JBBPBX010039858.1:0-22726 GCA_038048925.1 Garcialebias charrua | reverse complement strand
CACAAATGTGTGTGGCTGAAGATTAATCTATGGTGTCCAAAGCCACCATTGGGCCCCTTTGCTCCTTCTTTGCTCCTGGCTAAGTGATAGAGTTTTTAACATTTATCATATAAAACTTAATTTATTAATGTACTCTGACAAAGTTATTACTGTACTTGCTTCTCTTAAATCTCTCTGTATGTAACAAAAATGTATCTAAAGGGTGCGTGCAGTTGTCTCCTTGACAGAACAAGGACGCTGGTTGGGCCAGCTCATATTTGATTACAGATAATGTTCTGACATCACGTTCTAGATTGTTTTTGATATTTCGTTCTTGTTCGTTCATGTGCTATCTGAATCTCACCTTGTCCTACTTTTGAGAGAATAAAATCCCAGCACGCTCTGACCAATTCAGACTTGCTTCAAACACGTTTGAGCCTGGCTCCAAGCGAGTTTGAAGTGATATCCCCTTTGAAAAGTGTGACTATTTTATAATCATTTCTTGTTTCTTTGTGTGGTTCTTGGTCTAGGTGAAGGTGTTTAAATGAAGGTGTTTAAAAATCCCTATCACTAAGGATAAAAATACTCCCTCCACTCACCAGGAATGGTCACTCTGCGCTGCCTCGGACAAGCAAAAAATAAAATAAAATAAAAAACTACAGAATACCACCTTTTTTCTTCTCCACAGTGTACCCACTTAAATATTGTTCATCAAAAGTGTTAAGGTTTACTTTAATTCCCTGTTCAATTCCAGTCCAGAAAAACACTAATCTCAAAACCTACAAAAATTCACTGTAATTTCTCAGTGACGGGGGACTTCAGCGTACCACTTGTTTTAAAGGAAATTTGATATTTTTTCTTCCTAATTGAAAACGTTTTGTTTCTTATTCTTTTATTAAGTTCCAAATGGAAAAAAAAACATTTATAGGAACTATCTTCGATGTATCTTATCTCAGCTTTATAACTCAAACCCCACACTCTCTTATCTTTGAATTGAGAAAACTCCTTGGATGAGAAGCCAAACATCTTCTGCTTTGCATCTGTTCTTGCATCTTCTGCAAGCTTCACTCACACACATAAAACATGTTACCATTGAGAAACAAGCCATAAAAAAACTAGATAAAAGTAGATTTCTTTGCCTGTCCAATAAAATAAAAATCAGGAAGTCTGTTATGTTGCACATTGATTAATTTTTTGTAAATGCCTGGGATTGATTCATTTTCCTGCCACTCATGTTGAGCTGTGGTTTAACTTTTAGTTTTTGTCAGTATTTTCAGATCTGCAATAACAGGAAGTCTATTAAAAGGATCGATACAACACTGACATTTTCACTACACTTTGTGTGTGCAGAGCTAATTGGTTGTCAGGTTGTGGCTGCCACTACAGATTAGTAAGGATCTAACCACAAACAACACAAAATAACTCAACATGCAACTTCACAAGCAGTTATTTCATTATTTCATTAAAAAAGAACACATATTGTCTTTATTTCTTTCCTTTTCCTCTTATTGTTTCGTCTGTATTTGTGTCAGTCCGTTGTGTTTTTGCTGCCCTGCTAGCAGATGGATTTGCAGCTGTCACTGTCAGTTGTTTCATCCATCTGTTTGATTTTTCCAGAGCAGAATGCCATTAAATTTGCTCTGAGTATCGAGTCCCCAGACGATGAATCATGCTGCATGTGGCGACCCTCCAAAGCCCCTCGAAGACATGAGGACAAAGGCTAAACTTGTACATCAGAAAAATTAGAATCAGCTGACATGACTGACATCACAGATTTAACATTTATCTTTTTTTTTTTTAACCTTTTTTTCTGAGATGCTAACAATAAACCAACACATAGGTTTTCTTGCCTTTCTCTTTAGAGGAAATTATACATTGGTAAAACATTTCTGCACCAAGTCAGCTTTCACATTCAGAAACTTTAACTTGTTTTTCACACTTTAACAGACCTTTTTTTGTGAATGTGGCTGCGTTGCTGACGGTCTTGGCAGCAACTAAATTAACCAAACTGCATGGGACCTTGAGTTTATTATTATTATGATATTATTGTTATTATTACTGTATTATAATTTGTGTTATGTAATATGCAATCAGCAGCAGATGATAAACTATAAGTACGTTCAGGTTTTGTATTAACTGTTTGTCAAAATGATCCATTTCAACATGTTTTTGAACTTGTAATAAATGTTGATGAGAATATTTATATTTTGCTCGTGTTATGTGATATTTGACTGAACGTAACTTAAAATACAGCTGATGGTGAGGCTTGGATGCATAAATTAAGTTGAAGGACATGATTTGCATGGATCAAAATATCAGAATTAAATGAGTAGCATTCTTTTAAATAATTCATATCGCCCACTGCCTTTTATGTGATTGATTGATTGATTGATTGATTGCTTGATTGATTGATTATGTCATTGACCATCTTATGAGAAATGATGGAGTTGTACCCGTTTCCCAAAGGTGGGCACATAGACCGCCAGAGAGCGCTAATGCGCTAATCCGCTTACAACGGACCTAAACAATTTGTCAGCGTTACAGGGGATTGACTAACTTTTATAATTCACAAGTGGATTTGTGCTATTTTTATTTAAAATGCAGTTCTGTTAATAACTAATTATATATCAGTAAAAACGAAATGGGGTAAAAATAATTATAGTTACGATGAAAACGATCATTAAAAACGCAATACAAAAACCGGTCGATTTCTGTATCCCCCTACTAAAAATGGACTATTCCATCTTGACATCTTCCGGGTCAGAGGTGAACTCTGATGCTAACGCTGTGGCTAGCTGGTTGTGCTCGGTGTCTTCACTTCAATTATGAGAGAACCCCGCTGTATCAAGCCAAATTAACGCGGCCGGAGGATTGTATTGTGTGTTTTGTGTCAACCACTCGACGGTGAGTCGTTTGTTTTATGTATTTGGGTTCCTTTTATGAAATAGAAATGTGGTGGCGACACGCCCATGTATTTGAGATTTAAAAGGGGTCTTAATGATTAAAAGATCATTCTCTTTTTGTTAATTTCGTGGCCGAATAGAATATATATACGTAAAGTATTAAATAAATCCTTTGATTTTTGTAATTTCATCATTTTAGGATCATTTTAGTTACTTTTCATTAAATCTGTTGACTGCCTATAGAAACACTTTTAAATGTAAGTTATGTTAAAATGTGGGATTAAAAAATTAAAAGCCTAAAGCGGTTATGATTTTAAGCAGATGATAGGCTTTTGTCATTTGCGTAGACATTTTTTTGTATTATTTTTTGTCGGAGATCAGCTCGTACAATGGGTCCCGTAATATTTTCGCCGCTAAGCTAATTTTACTTTTTATTTTTTATTTTTTAAGGGAGCAAGGAGTAGACCGAAGCTTTTATTAAGCTTTTATTATTAAACCGTCCACACTTGTTCATTCAGAAAACATTTATGCACGATTATGGCCGCTTATGTTTTCACGTATTTAACCTGTACAAATGAGAAGATCAGGCTAGAAAACGCAAAGTAGAAGTGTTTATCCCTGCTGAGGAAAGTGACCAGCTCTTAATTAGACCTGTGAGTTAATAATTAAGCTTTTATTAAGCTTCAGATTGAAAACAGCCACCTTTTCACGAGTGCAAAACAAATCTGCAGCTGTGTTATGGAGGTACACGACTGAATCAATTTATTCATCTTATGATTCTGACTGTGTACAGTTTCATTAACATTCATACTGTACAAAACCTGTGATCTTAATGAAGTACTGTACAGCTCTTCTTGTGTTGTGCGGTGGAAACTACAGTTTTTCTAAGACATTATTTTCCATGTTTCTCCTCTTCATTCATTTTATGTTGCTGTTATTAGGATAATTTTGGAGAAGATGGGCCTGCATGACAAGGTAAATCCTCTGCAGGCAAAAAAGATATAGGATAATCTAAAAAAATAAATACAAAGTATGTGTAATGAAGAATATAATTTGTACGTGCAGCTGTTAATACATGTAAAGCTTTTTTTATGTTTGTTGCTCTTTTTGCCAACTTAGGACAGACCTTCCACTGCACCTCCTGTCCTAACTGTCTCCATCACTGAGGACACTCCAGGTCCAAGCGCCACAGCGGGTGAGCCAGGTTTTAAAAACTCAAGGTATCTCTCCTAATGTGTTGTTTGGACTGTGGTTTTATTTTATTTTTATTTAATTTAAAAAATTAAAAAATAAAATACAGTTGAATGAAAAGAAATTATTTAAAGCTGTTATGCTGATGAAGACAGACATCTAGTGGTCAAATGGAGCAACAGCATGGTAAGGTTTGGTTCCATGCTTTGCTGTATATTGTAGGAGATGACATCCCGAGCGAATCGCGGTTAAGAGGTAGGATAAAGGTGTATAACAGTTCATGCACCGCTAGTTGGCAGTCTAGTTAAATTGTTAAATTTAATTAGCGGTTTAGAATTTAGCTTACCCTAATTTTCATAAGACATTAGTGCTTTTGGAATTGCGGACCTAAATAAATAAATTAGTGCTTTAGAAATAGCGGAACTAATTTTTGGATTAGCGCTGCCCAGCACTGCCGTTTCCTCCAATCCTTGTCAATGATCATTTGAGTGAGCTCATGTGAATTTGTGACAGGAATGACTCAACTACAACCACATACATTTTTAGCTCAAATCTCTAAAATTAACTGAGGAAGAGCCATTTTTGTCTTTGCTTGATAAACTGTGGTGGCCAGCTTGAGTTTGACATAATGTTAGTTATTATTGTAACCCAGAGTTCAGAGTACCAGTGACTGAAAGGATTCAACAGGAGGCAAAATGTCAACAACAAATAGGTTATTAGGTAAGTGCAGTACGTGACCAGGGAATGAAGCACCTGTAGAGAAGCTACAGTTGATGAGTTGCAATGTGCAGGAAGGTCAGTAGATATTTCATAAGTTGGAATGATCAAAGGGCAGCACGGTGGCATAACTGGTAGAGCTGCTGCCTCTCAACAAGCAGGTCCCTGGTTCAAATCCTGGTCCGGGGCCTTTCTGGCTGGAGTTTGCGTGTTCTTTCCGTGCATGCGTGGGTTTTCTCCGGGTACTTTGGTTTCCTCTCAGAGACCAAAAACATCCATGTTAGGCTGATTGGTGACTCTAAATTGTCCCTAGGTGTGAGTGAGAGAATGAATGGTTGTTTGTCTCATGTGTCTCTATGTGGCCCTGTGATGGACAGGAGACCTGTCCAGGGTGTACCCAGCCAATCGCAGAGTGATTGCTGGACATGGGCACCGGAAAACCCCATGACACAAAATGGAAGAAGCAGGTAAAAGATGATGGATAAAAGCCAGCCACTAGGGAGCACAAGCCAGTGTATCTCTTGTGCCGGTCCCAAGCCCGGGTAAATGGTGAGGGTTGTGTCAGGAATGGCATCCGACGTAAAACACTTGCCAAAACCATAATGCGAGTTCATCAAAGTGAAACCATACCGGATCGGTCGAGGCCCGGGTTAACAACGTCCGCCACCGGTGCTGTTGACAAACAGGGTGCCGGCGGAAATTGTACTACTGTTAGTCGAAGACGCCGAGGAGGAAAACGTGTCAGGAGACAGAGGGAGAGGAGGAAAGTGAAGAATGTAGGACTGAGGGTTGCAACTCTAAATGTGGGGACAATGACAGGCAAAGGTAGAGAGCTGGCTGACATGATGCAGAGAAGAAAGGTAGATGTTTTATGTGTCCAAGAGACCAAGTGGAAGGGCAGCAAGGCTCACAGTATTGGAGCAGGGTTCAAACTGTTTTACCATGGTGTGGATAGAAAGAGAAATGGAGTAGGGGTGGTCCTGAAGGAGGAGTTGGCAAAGAATGTAGTAGAGGTGAAGAGAGTGTCAGATAGGGTGATGTGTCTAAAGGTAGAAGTAGAAGGTCTGATGCTAAACATAGTAAGTGGTTATGCTCCACAGGTTGGATGTGATGGGGAGGAGAAAGATACATTTTGGAAAGATTTGGATGAAGTGATAGAGAGTATTCCCAGGGAGGAAAGAGTGGTGATTGGAGCAGACCTGAATGGACATGTTGGTGAAGGAAACAGAGGGGATGAGGAAGTGATGGGTAGGTTTGGTGTCAAGGAAAGAAACCAGGAAGGACAGATGGTGGTGGATTTTGCCAAGAGAATGGAAATGGCTATAGTCAATACCTATTTCCAAAAGAGGGAGGAACATAGAGTGACCTATAAGAGTGGAGGAAGGAGTACACAGGTCGATTACATTCTGTGTAGAAGAGGAAACCTGAGAGAGATTGGAGACTGTAAGGTTGTAGCAGGGGAGAGCGTGGCCAGACAGCATCGGATGGTTGTGTGTAGAATGACTGTTGTTGCGAAGAAGAGAAAAAGAGTAAAACCAGAGAAGAAGACCAAATGGTGGAAGCTAAAGAAGGAAGAATGTTGTGAGAAATTCAGAGACGAGCTGTTAAAGGCTCTGGGTGGTAAGAAAGAGCTTCCAAGTGACTGGGCTACTACAGCAACAGTAATTAGAGAGACAGGTAGGAAGGTACTTGGTGTGTCATCTGGACAGAGAATAGATGATAAGGAAACCTGGTGGTGGAATAGTGAAGTGCAGGACGCCATTCAAAGAAAGAGATTAGCCAAGAAGAAATATGACAGTGAGAGGACTGAAGAGAGGAGACAGGAATATAAGGAGATGGGACATAGAGCAAAGAGGGAAGTAGCTAAGGCAAAGCAGAGGGCGTACAATGAGTTATATGGGAGACTGGACACTAAAGAGGGCGAGAAGGACTTGTACCGATTGGCAAGACAGAGGGATCAGGCTGGAAAGGATGTGCAGCAGGTTAGGCTTATTAAAGATGGGAATGGGAATGTTCTAACAAGTGAGGAGAGTGTGATGGGAAGATGGAAGGATTACTTTGAGGAGCTAATGAATGAAGAGAATGAAAGAGAAAGAAGAGTGGAGGTAATAGAAACTGTGGACCAGGAAGTGGGAAAGATTAGTGAGGGTGAAGTCCGGAAAGCTCTGAAAAGAATGAAGAAGGGGAAGGCAGTAGGACCTGATGACATACCAGTGGAGGTTTGGAAATGTCTTGGAGAGATGGCAGTGAGGTTTTTGACTCAAATATTTAATGGAATATTTGAGGGTGAGAAAATGCCTGAAGAATGGAGAAGAAGTGTGCTGGTTCCCATTTTTAAGAACAAGGGTGATGTACAGAGTTGTAGCAACTACAGGGGAATTAAGTTGATGAGCCACACAATGAAGATCTGGGAGAGAGTTGTGGAAGCAAGACTTAGACAAGATGTGACTATCTGTGAGCAGCAGTATGGTTTCATGCCAAGAAAGAGCACCACAGATGCCATCTTTGCTTTGAGGATGTTGATAGAGAAGTACAGAGAGGGTCAGAAAGAACTCCATTGTGTGTTTGTGGATTTAGAAAAAGCATATGACAGGGTACCAAGAGAAGAGGTGTGGTATTGCATGAGGAAATCTGGAGTGGCAGAAAAGTATGTTAGACTGGTACAGGACATGTATGAGGACAGCAGGACAGTGGTGAGATGTGCTGTGGGAGTGACAGATAGCTTCAAGGTGGAGGTGGGATTGCATCAAGGATCGGCTCTGAGCCCCTTCTTGTTTGCTCTGGTGATGGACCGACTAACAGATGAGGTCAGGCAGGAATCCCCATGGACTATGATGTTTGCAGATGACATTGTGATCTGTGGTGAGAACAGGGAACAAGTGGAAGAGAACTTGGAGAGGTGGAGGTATGCTCTTGAAAGAAGAGGAATGAAAGTCAGTCGTAGTAAGACAGAGTACATGTGTGTGAATGAGAGGGAGGCCAGTGGAACAGTGAGGCTACAAGGAGCAGAGGTCACAAAGGTGCAGGACTTCAAGTACTTGGGGTCCACTGTCCAGGAAAATGGGGAATGTGGTAAAGAGGTGAAAAAGAGAGTCCAGGCAGGATGGAGTGGATGGAGAAAAGTTTCAGGAGTGATTTGTGACAAAAAGGTGTCAGCAAAGGTCAAAGGAAAAGTTTACAAGACAGTGGTGAGACCAGCTATGTTGTATGGTCTGGAGACAGTGGCATTGACAAAAAGACAGGAGAAAGAACTGGAAGTGGCAGAAATGAAGATGCTGAGGTTCTCCTTAGGAGTGACAAGGATGGATAAGATCAGGAATGAGATCATCAGAGGTACAGCACATGTTAAACAACTGGGAGATAAAGTTAGGGAGGCCAGACTGAGATGGTTTGGACATGTCCAGAGGAGGGACAGTGGGTATATTGGTAGAAGGATGTTAGAAATGCAGCTGCCAGGAAAAAGACAAAGAGGGAGACCAAAGAGGAGATATATGGATGCAGTTAGAGAGGACATGGAGGTAGTTGGAGTGAGGACAGAGGATGCAGAGGACAGAGTGAGGTGGAGGAGGATGACTCGCTGTGGCGACCCCTGAAAAGGGAAAAGCCGAAAGAAGAAGAAGAAGAAGGTAAAAGATAATGGATGGATGGATGGAATGATCAAATGTTTTCTTACTGATGGTTTTCTTCATTCTAGATCCAGGGGTAAGCAGTAGGATTCCAGGTCCAGGATCCATGGAGATGTTTCCAGGTAAGTGGTGGCATGTAAAAGTGGGCAGGTGGCAGGTTGAAGGCTGAAATGTCACAGGTGTTTGCTTTGGTTCAACCAAGCTTAGAAGAAGAGTCACGGTGAAGAATGACTCAGGAGGGAACTGCAGGTCTGAAGAGAGACCCACAAATGAATCATGTGAGTCAACAGACCAACAAAGACTTGTGGAGAATCTCAGCCTTCAGTAGGGAAGGAATGATTAGCTGTAGAAGAAAACAGCTGTTGGAATTAGGGCTTTAACAGACTACAGTACTCTAGTAATTGACACATTGATTACTTGGACCTCTATCGAGTTTTTTAATTTCAAGTCGAGTATTCGTAGTGACGTCATCATGTCGCAGTTACAGAACAGAAAATGAATCAACTTCCTGTTTGGAGCGTGTTGCGAACCGGTGTTAAACCGTATTCTGTGACCATCGTACAGTATATTGTGACCGTAGGGGACGGTGTTGCATAAACTGTTGCAGGTCACAGAATGTGGTCTAACACCGGGTCCAATCGACCGAACAGAACCAGCTTCCTCTGACCTTGTTTCACAAATAAAAGGCAAAACATATTAATATCTAAACCTATAAAAACCTATTATGATGCTATGATGCTTACACGGAATTTCACCTGATTATCTAAAGGACATTCTTGCACCATATTCATCCACCCGGTTTCTACGATCACAGAACAGTAATCTCCTTCACATTCCTCGAACCAAATTAAGGAACATGGGAGAACGGGCATTCTGTGTGGCTGCCCCCCGCCTATGGAACTGAAAGTTATGCACCATAACTCATGTTCACTGAAGGAAGGGAACGAGGTGCAACATAAATGCTATGGGAATTGCGCCCCCGTGCGATTACCTGAAGGAATACAATCACGCCTTTACGGCTGGGGCGTCAGCGTCACGCCAGAGACCCCGCCCTCTGGGTATTTAAGGCGCTGATGCCCATCCATCGTTCTCAAAAATGCACTTCACCGAGCTTTCAGCATTGAAAGGCCCAGGAATCTTGCATCTAGTTACCTTCCTTCAGGGAACATGAGTTATGGGGCATAACTTTCAGTTCCCTTATCAGTCATGTCACTCGATGCAAAATAAATGCTATGGGAACGTAATTCAATCACGCCTTTGAAATGCTCAGTAAAATGCATGCTAGTGTGAATGTCTGCCTTTATTCAGCAGGCATCCCAAGGCTGCTTTCTACTGTGTGTTAGAAAGGACAGCCTGAGTGACATCACACGCAGTAACATCCAAACTGTAATGCTTTGCAAACGTGTTCATTGAGCTCCAGTTCGCAGCAGCACAGATGTCTGCAACTGGTACACCCTTGAACAGTGACCACGAGGTGGCCAAGCCCCGAGTGGAGTGGGCGCACTCCAGAGGGCACCTGTTGACCTTTGCTACTGTACGCCCTTTTTATGGCCTCAGTCACCCAGTGTGAGAGGCGCTGCTTTGATAGGGCCTTTCCTGTAGCTGGTGCAGCAAAGCACACAAACAGTTGATTTGTTTTTCTCCATTCAGCTGTTCTCTGCATGTAAGCGCTTAAAGCTCTCACAGGGCAGAGAGCCTTCAGCCTTTCCTGTTCCTGAGTGAGGACAGGAGCAGGTGGAAAAGAAGAGAGATCAAAGTCCAGACTTCTGGGGTTCAAAGTCAAGACCTTGGGGATATACGCAGGATTAGGCCTTAGGGTGACCTTTGACCCGTCAGGGGCGAACCTGGTACACATTGGGTGTACGGACAAAGCATGGAGGTCACCACACGTTTCGCCGAGCAAAGAGCCAGAAGTAGAGCGGTCTTATAAGATAATAAATCTATCTTAATGTCGCTCAGTGGTTCGAATGGGGGATCACAGAGAGCCCCCAAGACCAGAGTAAGATCCCATCCAGGGGTCAAGATCCTGCTGGGGGGTCTCTTCCTTAGCACGCCCTTCATAAATCTTATTATGAGCGGGTGCGCGCCAGGCGTCCTGCTTCCCCAGCCCTCGTGACAAGCTGAAATAGCTGATAAAAACACCTTAATGGTTGAGAAAGAATGACCTTTCTCCAGCAGCAGTGGTGGGCGGCCGACCGCTAGGTAGCGCTAATGCGCTAATCCGCTTATAGCGTAGCTAAATAATCTGTTAGCTTTACAGCGGATTGACTAAGTTTTATAATTCATAAGCGGATTTGTGCTATTTTTATTTAAAATGCAGTACCGCTAATAACTAATTATCTATCAGTAAAAACGAAATAACGTATTTACGAGCAGCGCCGGATGTGGTCCGTGACAAAAAAGCGTCCCCCTCAGTCTCTTGGTGTGTGCTCTCTCTATAGCAGTTAGCAGCCAGTGTGTTACTCTGCAGCCTTATTGCTTGTTTTCGAAGAGTCAGACGAAGACTTTTTAACATGGAGGGTGAACTTGTGGATGTTTCTCAGGGCCTACGCGACGCGTCTGGATTTAAAAATAGAAGTTCGCCACATTAGCACTCTTCAAAATGGCGTCCGCGACGGCCAAAGAAGCCAGGATTTTACAACAAAACACGGTAAAACAATTATTTCTTTGCTGAGAAAAAATATATTTCATAGCTGACGTTATAGCACAAGTTTTTCTGAGCTTGAGAGTTTCACGAAATGGTCAAATCTGCTGGATTTAAAAAGTAGTTCACCATTAGGACTCTTCAAAATGGCGTCCGCGACGGCCACAGAAACACAGAGATACAGACTTATTTTTGATTTGATTTGATGTTTATTCATTCATTTTAAAAGAACAATACAAAACAGTTTCATCAGATAAAAGGATGAATAGACTTTTAGCTGAATGGATGGATGAATAGACAGTTAGCTGGATGGCTGGATGGATGATCTTTAACAAGTTCTAAAATCATTAAAATTTAACCTCAGCTTGTGCCTCTGACCCAACAGAACCTCCTTCAGCAGCAGAATCCTCTGTGGTTCTCTGCAGGACTTCATCAGTCTCTCTCCTGGTTCTGGAGGAGTTCTGACCCACTCTTCTTTCCATTGTTGCTTCAGTTCTTTGAGGTTTCTGCTCAGCTCTCTGAAGGTCCCACCTTCAGGTTCTGGACTCTGACTGGGCCGTTGATTTGATTTGATTTGATGTTTATTCATTCATTTTAAAAGAACAATACAAAACAGTTTCATCAGATACAAGAATACAAGTAGGATAAAATGAAAGGAGCAGAAAGAAGATGAAATCTTATTATATCTGCCCCTTATTTCACAGTTTGTTCAACCAATGATAACCTTCAAACTACATCACAAAATGAATAAATCTACTAATTTATCTAACTGTATACACAAACTACATCACATAATGAATAACTCTACTTTATTTTTCTAACTGTAATACACAAACCACATCACAAAATGAATAACTACTTAAAGTGCGACTAAACCCAAAATTAACTTTTTTTTAGCTGATAAACTCCCTAGAATGTGTTTAAAATGTTATCTAGCACTATGGCTGTGTTTATTCTCACATAATTGTGCATATCTGTGTAAATTGGCAATATTTGGCAATATTTGGTCTAAAAATGTGTTTACGGTAGTTCTATGGGTTGAACTGGTGGATTACACCTTAATTTTCTTATTTGTGCAAACGCTCATGTGTGACATGTCTGCTCATGTGTGACATGTCTGCTCATGTGTGATGTCACACAGGTGGTTCAAGCAGAGCCAATCCCCTGCAGAGATGAGAAGTGCATACCTTATATGGAAGTGCTGCATTTCACTCCTGACAAGCGGTTTTATTTTTCTTTTCATTTTTTTAGGCCTTTGGTTTTGGATGGAATGGGTGGAATAGATAAATACATCTACATGTTTATTCTTTGTTGTTGCTTGGTGTATGTTGTTGGCTAGAGGTTTAATTTGTTTTAGGTTGTTGCAGGTGGAGGCGTGAACAAAAGCACAACTCTACCTCCACCCTTCCTTGTCTCTCGACACGCCCATTTTCAGGGAGATTTTGGAAGGAGGAGTTACCGTCTCAACCTGGGTTTAGTCTCACTTTAATTTTTCTAACTGTAATACACAAACACACTAAGCTACATCATATATAGTTTTTGAGCAAGTCCTTTTTGACCTTTTTCTTAAATGTATACATTGATTTTGCATTTTTAACATCACTCTCCAGAACATTCCACAATCCAACTCCCTGAATTGAGGTAGACCGTCCCTTTAAGCTGGTTCTGAATTGTGGTTTGATGAATATCTGTCCCTTTAAGATTGTAATAACTTTGTCTAAATTTCTTTGGATATTTAAAGGTAATGTGTTATTATGAGCCCTATACATAACTGATAAAATACTATATTCTACCAATTCCTGGAATTTCAATAAATTTAGCTGAAGAAACAAGGTGTTTGATGGGTGACTGAAATGTTTTCTGGTGATTACTCTTACAGCTCTCTTTTGTAAAATAAAAACAGGCTTTGTAATTGTTTTGCACGCTTTTCCCCAAACCTCAATACAATAGATTAAATGTGGAACAATGATTGTGTTATACAACATATACAGAGCTTTATCAATTAAAAAATCCCTGACTTTATATACAGGTACATGAACACACAGCATGACAATCACAAACACCTGGACAACAAAATGGAGGAGATAAGCAAGACAATTAACAGAGAGACCAGGGAGTGTAGGGATGGGGACCCATCACCTGAGAGCAACATGCTTACAACTGTTATCTTGAAGTTCTAGGGTGTAGAGAGCCACAGAAACGGTTATGGTAGGCCGGATTTGGCCCACGGGCCTTGAGTTTGACACATGCGATCTAGTGGTACTAAAAGTAACAAAAGAAGAAAAAAAACAGCCAAATATGTCTGCAGTTTAGCTAACAGACTTTGGAATGGGTACATTTTGTCCTTGTCAAACCTGTTGAAGAGAACCAAACTAAATACTCTGAAACTCAAACAACTTACTGTATAACAGTTCATGCACCGCTAGTTGGCAGTGTAGTGCAAATATTGCATAACTTGCTGCTACCAATTGTTGAATTTAATTAGCGGATTAGAATTAGCTTCCCCTAATTTTCATAAGGCATTAGTGCTTTTGAAATTGCGGACCTAAATAAATAAATTAGTGCTTTAGAAATAGCGGAACTAATTTTTGGATTAGCGTTGCCCACCACTGTCCAGCAGGCCAGAGGCGGACGCCACTAGAGGGCACTAGGGGCGCCGCCCCCTCCTTGGAACTGCAGCTCTTCTTCTTCACCATTTGAAGATTTAATTTTTTTTTTTATAAAAGTGAAATAATAAAATAAAAATATTTCGAAATGCATGCATATATGTTTTTAGTTGTGTAGGATAAATATTTTATGAGTAATGATTGTTTCAAAAAACGTTTTTTGATTGTGACGTACTTCCGGTTTCCCCGCTGGACGCCGCCTGCGGCTTTTCCATTGAATCTAATTATAACTAGCGGCCGCTAGCGGCCGTAGTTTATGTCCCATCTGTCCAAAACTATTGGACTGTACAGGTCGCATTTTCCGTCGCCCTCGAGCCTGGACTCGTCTCTTATCGCCACGGATCGCCAGCGCTTCCGGTTCGAGCCAGGAGGGACGGGGGAGCGGGGGACTCTCTCTGTTTACACCGTCAGAGCTGATCACACGGCCAACTAGCGACGTTGAAACAGCAGTAATTATTAATGGTGCCTTTCTACACAGGTAAGCAAGTAATAATTGTGAGTTATAAATCTCTACTAAGCGCACATGAGCAAAGTTTGAGCTGTTCTCATCTGTGTGCTGACGTGGTGTCGTGTGTTGCTATCATTCACACAGCTAGCTACTAGCTGTGAATGTTGTGGTGTTTCTTTATCTAATGCTTATTACTATTCCTGACTGATATGGCTCTCAACTAGATGTTACAAAAGTGTTTTCTAAACACCCTGATGCATGCTCAATAATCCAGGTAGAAAAATCTAAAAAAGCTAAGTCTGGTCCTCTGGACATTCAAAATTTGAATGTCCAGAGGACCAGACTTAGCTTTTTTAGTGTTTTCTAAACGTTATGTGTTTAATATTATGACTATCAGGTGTTTATGTATTAATATTTTGATTATCAGATGTTCGTGTGTTAATATAATGATTGTCAGTTGTGTGTTAATGTTATGATTATCAGATGTTCATGTGTTTGTTAATATTATGATTATCAGATGTTCATGTTTTTAACTCAAGCTTGTGTACAAAAGTTGAGCTGAAGTCAAACCTGTTAATTATCAGACAATATAAACTTTTATATTCACCAGATGTCTGCTATATCAATCAATCACCTTTATTTTTCCAGTTAGAGTCAGTTGAGATGGAGATCTCTTTTACAAGGGTGACCTGGTCAAGTGGTCAGCAGCACACGTCACATGGTAATTGACAATAAGCATTTGCATTTACCAAAAAAGATGGTTTTATGAACCTGTTTGTAGCAGCCCTTAAACATTTTTCTTCCACTGTACAGGAGGACATGGCAGGAGGTGATGATGAGTGGATCCTCTGGTCCAGCCTGGATGTTTCTGAGAAGTGGAGTCGCCACTGCACGGTACCCAAATACTGTAATAATACCAGTGGTGGAGAAAGTACTCAAACACTGTACTTAAGTAAAAGTACAAATAAACAGACAAAAATTTACTCTAGTAAAAGTAGAAGTACCATATTAATATTTTTACTTAAGTAAAAGTAAATAAGTACTTGCTTTTAAAAATACTTAAAGTATTAAAGTAAAAGTACTTGCTGAATGTATTAACTAATGCAATGGTCTACAATACCATTAAGTGTGCGTACTGTATGTAAAATTTCTGCATTACATAAATAGTGTTGAGTCATTTTAATGAACAATGCTGCAGATAATGCATGTTTTTATTGTGTTTACTCTGTGACACAGTTCACACTTGGACTTTTGATTCTGTGTGTCAGAATTTCAGTGATGAGTTAAATACCATTAAGCAAAATAAGAAAGAGGAATGATTATACCTTTGAAAGTTTTTATTTAACACAAAATAAAACCAATGTGTCATTTTAACTGCAGTAAACACATTTAAGTAAAAGTTGTCTGTTTGAAAAAAAGAAGCATTAGACACAACTAACAAAGGAATAGATCACTTCAACTCGTTTGTCATCAACTCTAGTTAAAATATTGTCTAGTCAATCTTGTAATGGATCAACAATGAACAATACTTTAACTTCCTGACAACATTTTCAAAACTTGGACCTGAGTGTCGAGACATTTGGAGAAATCTCTTGTCTCCTAACATCCCATGAACTGACACATTTTAATATTGCAGCAAGAATTTCTTGTTCAAGTTCAGAAGAAGTTGGTTTTCAAAGTTTTTGAGTCCATGTCTGGCTCTTTAGGGAGAGAGAATCTGTCCTGCTGTACTGAACAGTCTTTCAATAGTCTTTCAATAATAGTCTTTCACTTTTGTGTTGTTGTTATTTCTTCACAGCTCACAGCTCACATCGTGGACTTTCCTCATGGAAGGACGTGTGTCCACTCTGTCCTGCCTCTGTCGTCCAGGACATCAGTCCTGCCTGTCTCTGGTGTCCTTCCATCTGCCTCCATCCATCACCTGTGTCAACACCTTCTGCATGTATGACTGCTGCAAAAACAAACAAAAAAACACCTGTTCTGATGGACAGAACTGCTCACATCAGGACCACACCACTGAGCCCACACCTGGCCTAAAATGCTCCCATCATTCATGGTTGAGCACTGGCTAAGCAGTTCCATCTGATCCAGGTTTGAACTTGAGAAAAACATCAGTGTCTACCTACACTTCAGTCAAAGTAAGGACATTTTGTTTCCTTGTTTCCTTTTTCTGCTGCTTCTAGCTTTTTTTAGAGTTCATGGACTTTTTCATGCACATGGACTGCACACAAACACAAACACCACATGGACTGCACTGGTTTCAAAAACATGATGGTTGCATGGATGTGATTTTCGGCTGATTTGGTGCTGATTCATGTCAATAAGCTGGTGCTGCTGCTGCTGGATGGATGGATGGATGGATGGATGGATGAATGGATGGGAGTTCCTGCTGATTTGCTGGATTTTGATGTTAACAGCTCCTGCTCAAAGAGAAGTGTTCATGTTTCATGGTTGAACTCATTTGCAGATTATGGCTGAGAACTGTTCAGGAAGAGATTTGTACTGTACAGTATTTTGTATGCTTTGTCTGTGCTGGAAAAAACATTACAGTACTGTACCTGTACAGTACATGCTGTACTGGTTTTGTGTGTTTATGGATGAATGTGTGGTATAATGTGTTATCTAAGTGTTTGTAAATAATGTTGCGTGCATGTTTATGGCACAGGATGTCCGCTTGTTCAGTCTCATGCCGTTAAATGTGTGTGCGTCGCTCCGTTAACGGTATAGCCGCGACCTACGTCAGAAATGTGGACCTACGACAGGCACGTGTTTTTGGTCCGCGAGATACGGCAGAATCGACCTAAGTTACACTCGTAGGTCCAGATCCCTGACGTAACTTGAGGATTCCCTGTATAGCCCCCGCTGGTGAAAATGTCACGAGCCGCCACTGCAGCAGGCCCTGAAGAAAGGTGAGGAGCTGAGCCAAGTCACATGAATAAGAAATAATATTTCTTTCCGTGCACCAAGCTTCAAAAATACGCAATTTCCGGGTGTAGAGAGACTGTGTTGACACAGCTCGTGCGTTTTGAATGGTATTTACCACGTTCTCGGGCAGGCCTGAGGCCACCAGTTTGTTCCTCTCCGCCACCAAGCTAAAATTAGCCACAGTTCTCAGCCTAAGTGGCGAGACTGTTCCTTCTGGTGACGTGGAGGGTCCCTGGAGAGGAGCAGATGGTGGAACCAGCTCTCCCTCAAAAGCCCTGATTTCTATGGTCCCTTGAAGGCCAACCATGTTAGGGAGAGGGCCTTCCTGCAGATGTACCGCCATACTACTCTGATCGAGAGGGTTTGGAGGCAGAGGCAATCTGCTGTCATTATTAGACAAAAGCAGAACAGAATGTCTGTTTTTCCTCTTTGTTGGGAGTCATAGTTCGAAGGGGTTGCAAGTTTTGTAAACGAGCAGATCTCCTTTTGTTTCCTGGTTGGGTCTGGTTTACTGGTCTCCGACCTCATCAGAGCCCTAGAGCCTGACGAACCTCCGGGGAGCTGTGTTTCACCCGGAGCAGACTTTAGATTGGTTGGTGATAGAAAGTTCAGTCCTCTTCGATTAAAAGGAAGAGGAGTCTGATTTAGCCCTGGTGCCATTCCTGTTCTGCATTGAGTGTTTACACACTGCAGTTTCAACACAACTGTCTTTGTGAACGTGTGATACTGGTGTTGGCCTGCGGGCTTCTGCCGTGACCCCCCTGTCACTTAATGGCACCGTTGAATAGGTGGCCAGGAAGGTGGGTTATCAGATTCTTTCGGCGCGCACCCCTGGAGCGCGGACATGTCACGTGTTTGTTTAATTTGTGTATTGCCGGCCCCGTGGTTTACAACATAGTGGGGACTAGAAACGTGACCAACCTCACCTGTCTCTGTGATGACTAACGGGCCTGCTTGCAGGTGCCTCTGGGCCTGTCTGTTGTAGACAGACCTGAGGCACCCTGCTGGGGTTTGTTGATTAGGCTAATACCCCGTGAGCCGTGAGGGAGGGGGGAATGATGGCCACGGCCCTTTATATTGGCTGGAAGAATAGAGGGGACAATCTTTTCTGTTTTATTTATTTTTTTATGAGTCAAGAAACAGAGGGCTGTTTTTTTAACTTTATTCGTGCTTATGTGTAACAACATATTTGACTTTATGTCACTCACAGCAGAGAAGACATGATTCGTGCATGAAACAAAGTCACCAGCTTTTTGTACCGTGCTACAAACAAAGTCTGGACGAGAAAAGATCATTTTCCGTACCACGTGGGCAGGTGATCGTGTAAAGTCCAGAAGCGTGCCTGGTTCATCAGGCACGCTTCTGTCTGGTGTCCCGATTCGCCGAGGAGGCTCTGTGTCGGACCGCCTGGCGGGGAACAAATCTGTTTTTACTCCAGGCGTGTTCGGTCCGAGGTGGGCCCGGCGGTGGTCTCTGCCGGTGCTCGGCCTCGTATGCCGGCCGCTTTTGCGGTGGGGCACGTGTGGCTGAGTGGTGTCGAGGCTGCGGGGCTCTGCTCCCAGCTGACTCCCTGGGGGGGGGCGAAGGCTCTTCTGGGGATGCCTACCCGGAGAGCCTCAGCCTGTTTGCGCCTCTGGTCCAGCCTGGTTTGAATTTGATCCAGAGCTTTTCCAAACAGTCCCGTCGGTTCTATCGAATGGTGGAGAAAAGGAATTATTTGTCCCTCTGGGAGGTCAGTTAGGGTCATCCACAGATGGCGTTGTGCGATGACCACCTCAGCCATGCCTCTGCCTTGTGCAACAGCTGCTGTCCCTATCATGCGGAGCACAAAGGCTGTTACCCTGCGGGCTTCATCCAGCAGGTAGGCGGCAGTTTGCCTGTCTGTCGTTACCTGGAGCTCCTACAGTTTTTCAGCCAGGTACGCTTGCATCATGGCGGACGCGTTCATTGCGCGCGCCGCGAGGCCGTGAGCTCTGTAGCATTTCTCGAGCAAAGAAGCCGAGGCTCGACAGGCTTTGCTAGGGAGAGTAGGTTTTGTCCTGGATGACTTGGGAGCCAGATGAGACGCCAGCGTGTCCTCCATTTGAGGCACATTGGCTATACCCGCTTCATCCATCCCATCCACGTCGAGAAACTGTGAGAGCGGCAGCAACATGGGAGCTATGGGCTGAGACCAGGTGCGAGTCAGCTCTTTGAGGAAATCCGTAAAAATGGGCATCCTTTGCCTCGTGGCGGCCTGCTGCTTCGAATAAAAATAATTTCCTGCCAACCTCGTGACCTGTTGACGAGGTGGAGACTCCGGCCATGGGATCTGCAGTGCGTCCGCTGCTCTGTGACACAAGTCGAACAGAGCAGGGATGGAAAAGTCAGTCTCCGGGAGCACAGGCGCCGGGATGCGGGAGAGGTCTTCTCCCTGTTCCTTGTATTCAACGTCGGCGTCATCCACAGAAAATTCACTTGAGGCAGAAATCGAGATCTCGTCCTCGTTCATCATGCCTCAAGTGTCTAATTCGACTATCAAGTCCACCATGGGAGCCAGTACATCTGGGCTGTCGTCCCATTCGACTCGGGTGCTGTCATCCAGCGCCATGCTCTCGAGCTCCGGCGTGGGAGTGAGAGGCTCAGTAGTGTCTGGGTCTGCTGGCGCCGTAGCAGCACCCATGGCCTTGGCGGCGATGTCCGCCTGGTGCCTCCTCACCGCCTCCAGCATCTGGCTGCAGTGTGGGCAAGACTGGGCGCGTCCAGCGCCATATTCGCGTGCAACATTCTCAGGCAGACAGGACAGGCTTCATGGGTGTCCGTCGCCGAGAGGGAAATGCCGCAGCCGCTAGGGCAGGTGCGCGAGGTTGGGCTCGCCGTCCTACTGGTCTTTTTCGGAAGTCTTGTCTTTCGCTTTCCTTTCTCCGGAGGCATGTCCGAGATAAGACGAGCGAGTCCTTCCAAAATCCTTTTTCTTTTTATTTGAGACGTCTCCTCCATCGCGTCGCTTTTGCTGGCTAGCCTGCTACGAATTAGCAGAGGTAGTGGTGTGACGCAGTTAGCGCCGTCGAGCGAAGCAGTCTGCGGAAAGAGGAGAAGAAAAAACTTTGGGGTTAGGGAAAAATGTGCCGGACTAGCTTTCGCTAGCCCAGCAGTACGCAAGAATAATTCTCTTTACGCCCTGTGTAGGGAGCAAGCTCACCTCTGGTCGAGCGATGAAGCAACAGAGAAGTCCCGCGAAGAGAAAGTTCAGGTTTAAGCGAGGTGAAGGGCAAATAGAGAACGATGGATGGGTATCAGCGCCTTAAATACCCAGAGGGCGGGGTCTCTGGCGTGACGCTGACGCCCCTGCCGTAAAGGCGTGATTGTATTCCTTCAGGTAATCACGCGGGGGTGCAATTCCCATAGCATTTATGTTGCACCGAGTGACATGACTGAAAAGGGAACTCCCTCCCTGACTACCTTAGAGCTCCACAGTCACTGGTTGACTTTAAAAATGGCTTGAAGACCTTTCTTTTTAAGTGAGCCTACTCTGCCTCCTCATGATTTTTTCTTTGATCTTAGTTGATATTATCATTGATTTTACTTGATTTTATCACTTGTTTTTATTTGATCTTTGATTTTTGTTGCACTTTGTAGCACTTTGAGATTTTTGTTAATGAAAAGTGCGTTATAAATTAAATTCATTATTATTATTATTATTAACACATTAATCTCTAAAACTAAACTTATGCACAGCACCACAGGCAGTGATGTGGGGTGGTCAACCGCCCCACTGTTTTTAGTTTCGTTTTTGACGTGCCACACTTTTTTTTTTTTTTCACTTTTGCAGCTTAATAATAATAGCTAACAGTTTTGGGTTTCCTATGACTTATTTGCTGTAAGATAAATGGGAGGAGCCTAATATATGCTCCCAATGATTTGTTGGTCTTTTTTTGTAAATAGGAATTATTTTTTGCAGTTTTAATTTGCTAATTATTTTTTGCATCTTGAAATCCTATGACATCATCAACTACTTGAGCTCTACTCGAGTATTATTATGTTAATGTCGAGTTTTAAAATTATGTACTCATTCAATCCCTAGTTGGAATCAGCTCCTCCCTCTCACAGCGCCTGCAGAGGGTGGTTAGAGAGAGAACAGGAATCCTAACAGAGTTGGGTCGACTCCAAAAAGTAAACTGTAATTGTACAATACTTTCTGAAAGATTCAACCAAATCTGTCCAGTGTTTCATGATTTATTTTGCAAACAGAAAAAGGAATGCCAGCATCGGCAAAAACATCATCGGCCTTTTGTTGCCTTCCAGCAGCGGGAATTTCATCAACCCTTACTGAATCTGCATGAACAGATTTGGAAATATCCTTCCATGGAAATCATGTACAATTAGGAGGCAGCCTGAGCACTTCAGTTGTGATGAAGACGTGAGTCGCTCCCTGAATGTTCGCTCAAGGAGAAGATGGCGGTCAGTCTCAGCAGCAGATGAGGCCAACTGGACGAGTTGGCATGGACAGAGTAAAGGCAGCATATTTCTGTGTGTGTCGCAGTGGGAGCTTGTCATGCCCAGTTGTCCATGTCCGGCAGATTTCTGATCCCTGTGGGACACTCACACACACTCAAGGACACACAAATACTCACACACACAGTGCCCTTCTTGCTGACACTGCTTTTTAATATTTCACTGCATGCAGGGCTAGCCATATGCTGCCCTGTCAAACACCTATACACACAAGCACACACACACACATATACATCTATGTACACGTAAATATGAACCTTACATGTTTTTTTCATTATTTAATCTGTGACATGTTTCTTGTCATTAAAAGCACAAATGTGGACCTGAATCAAAATACTCAAACACGAACTGCTCAAAATGCATTCTGCTCACTGCATAATGAGACAAGACCAACTAGTCCTGTAGACACACACACACACATACACCCCCCACACACACATACACACACGCACACACACTTCTAACACTTCCATTTTATTTTCAGTTGTTCTGCAAAACTGGAATTTTGCTTTGTTTGTAGAGTTTAATTCTTATACTCAGTCCAATTACCAGCAAAGCAGGCATTGTAAACAAGAATAAAAATATCTCCCCTCCTGTTCTCAAAAAGTAAATAAATAAATAAATCTGGTCACCTGTCAGCTAACTTTTTAGACTTAGGCAGGGATTAGGAGAAATGTTTTCTGCTGTTTCTGCTATAATTTGCTGTTGTGGAAAAATGAGCATGGCTACAACAAAACAGTCAAATGTCAAGCAGTTTATTATGTTTAACAGTTAAGGGCAATATTTATCATCATTATATTTATTTGACATTTAAATTTCATTTGAGAGTCAGATTATCTCTAAACATTTCAGCTCTCTCAGCTTTTCAACAAGACCTTATTTAATATTAAATTATCTGATTCAAAGGTTTTATTAAAAAATATATGTTTTATATGGGTATGAGGCTTCCAGTAACATTAATGTTTTTTTTCTATTTAAATTATTTTGTCACTAGTTTATAACCTCAAGTATATACATAATGAAAGCGTCATCTGCATACATATTAATGCCAATGTCAAGACAAACATTTGGAGCACAGTTGGTATACAAGATAAAAACAATGGAGCCTACAATGATTCCTTGTGGTATTCCCT
>JBBPBX010039857.1:0-29678 GCA_038048925.1 Garcialebias charrua | reverse complement strand
TATATATATATATATATATATAGGTAGTCCCCAACTTACGACGACATTGACTTACGAAGTTCCGACTTTAAGAAGTAATCATTATTAATAAAAATATGAAGAAATAAAATGTTTGTGTTTAAATGTTGTTGATTTCATCTGTATAGCACTTTGTTGCAGCTGTGGTTGTTTTAAATGGCTTTATAAATAAAGCATTATTGATATTATATTTTTTTAAGCCGATTACGCAGTTTCCGTCAGTGTCTGGCAGTGTTCGACAGTGTTAGGCGGTGTTCGGCTGTTTATCCAGTTAGCTCCGGCCTCAAGAGCTGGGTTTGGATGGACAGTGTCCGTTTAGAGGTTCCTGCGCTCGGATACATGAGCAGGAGCTGAACGGCGGTTTTGTGGAGTGACGGATGGATGAAGGAAAACGACGTTGTAAAGCAGACAGCGAGCTGGGCCGGAGAAGCAACAGATAACATGCTAACAAGCCTAGCTGTAGGTTGGATGCTATCGCTCTCACTTCCAGTAAGTTATTAACTCGTTTTCTGGCTCCAAGTGTATGGAGTTAACAGGCTAACAGTCCTTCCTGTAAACAGTTTGGACCGCGTGGAGCAGCACAAAGTTGTGGAGCTCGGATGTGCAAGAACTAACATGCAAACAGACGAGACAAGCTTGACCAGCTCAAAGTAAGAAATTTTTATTTTAATTTTTTAGCCCTGGACTGTATGTGTTTTTTGATAATTATGTAGCTGTGTTAGGATAGGCCAAGTGCTTGGTAACTTGGTAACTGTACATTACCGTACATGTACGTGTATCAGTGGCGGCTCGTGTGGTCCCCGACTTACAAATTTTCGACTTACGAATGGTGCGTAGGAACGGAACTCATTCGTAAGTCAGGGACCACCTGTATATATGTATGTATACATATATGTGTATGTGTATATATAATTTGTATATATACACATATGTACATATATATATACATATATATGTTCAGTATATATATATATATATAGATATATATATATATATATGTATGTATATGTATGTATATATGTATATATATGTATGTATATATATAATATGTATATATGTGTATATATGTGTACTGTATATATGTATATATATATATATATATATGTATATATGTGTATATATATGTATATATACAGTATATATATATGTATATGTATATATATGTATATATATATGTATATATGTATGTGTATATATATATATATATAATATATATATACTATATACTGTATACTATATATATTTATAGATATATCTATTAGATAGGCTCCAGGCTCGAACCAGCAGACTGAGAGACAGCTCTGTTCATCAGGCAGTCAGGATGCTAAACACTCTGCCTGCTCTGCCCCCCCTCCCATTTGAACTGCCTTAACACTAAAACTTTCTCACACATTACCACAAAACACAAAGATTTTAACACTGGACTCTGTGTCATCAAACGGGTTATTCACTAAACTCTCGGTCATGTGCTCATACAGTTTGCACTACTTCTCATACTTGCACTAATGTTTGTATTACATCACTGCCTATAATCATAATACTGTTTACATTCTCTGTTTACATTTATTAATACTGTTTACTTTTTTTACTACTGCTTACATGTAATTACTACTGTTTACATTTACACTACTCTAATATCTACACCACTGCTGATACATATACAGTGTGCTCTGAACGGTCTTACTTAGGGATGCCCAATGTGCCTTACTGCATATGCCACTTTTTGCCTCTATAACAACATCAACTACTACCTCATACATATACTGTGTACATTAACTCATACGCTGCTTTGCCACTTTGCAAATGTCAATGCTAGAAACCTTTAGTTTATTTTAGTTATACTTTTTATACTCTTTTTTTATACTAGTATGCAAAAACTCAGGACAGTATTATGTTCATTAAATGTTTAATGTTTTAGTTTTAGAGTTGGTGTAAATTTTCATACTCTTATACCACTATGCAAAAAACTCAGGACAGTGTTAGTTTTACTATTTTATGCTTATGTCTATTATTATATGTTTCAGTGTTTCAATGTTTAGATGTTTACTGTTGCACCGAGGGACTGAGAGAAACGCAATTTCGGTCCTGTGTATGTCCTGTACAGTACATATTGCAGATCTGACAATAAAGTTGACTTTGACTTTGACTTTTGACTTTGATATAGATATGCCTATAGATATGCCTATAGATATAGATATGTACATATGTGTATATATATAGATATGCTTATGTATGTATATATATATATATACTGTTTATAGATATGTGTAGTGTATGTATATATATATATACTGTATATAGATATGTGTATGTATATAGATATATTGCAAAATATCACATCATGCTGATGCTGATCTGTTTTCTTGTTGCTGTGTTCATCTGTGACCATCTGCTCATACAGACTCATGTTCGTGCTGCTGTTTATAATTATGTTTTTCCACTACATTAGGGCTTAGTGTATTACTAGTTGATGTTTCTCTTAGTTAATTCTAGATGTTATTACTGTTTTTCTCTTGCATTTGTTGTTGGATGTAACTGGGACCCCGTGTACATAATCTCGTTTTCATCACATGTACCACATGCGGTGCAAATGACAATAAAGAAGTGAGAAGTGAGAGGCAGTCTCAGAAGGATCAATCCTCATAAAGCAACCGGACCAGACAACATCCCAGGGAAAGTTCTGAAGGAATGTGCGGACCAGCTCTGTGAGGTGCTGGCTGACATCTTCACCACCTCACTTGCACTGGAGTCAGTTCCCACCTGCCTGAAGACCGCCACCATCATCCCAGTCCCAAAGAGCTCCACAGTGACTGGTCTGAATGACTATAGACCGGTGGCCCTCACCCCGATAGTCGCTAAATGTTTTGAGAAACTGGTCATGTCCCACATCAAGACAACCGTCAACATCAACGAGGACCCTCATCAATATGCATACCGCGAGAACCGATCAACAGAGGACGCCATCTCCTCTGTGGTCCACACTGCTCTCACCCACCTGGATCAGAAGGACTCATACGTGCGCATGCTCTTTGTGGACTTCACATCTGCCTTCAACACCATGATCCCCCAAACTCTGATAGACAAACTATCTACACTTGGACTAAGCCCCTCCATCTGTAACTGGGTACTAGACTTCTTAACAAACAGACCACAGTCCGTGAAGATCCACAACTTCTCCTCCTCCACCATAACCCTCAGCACTGGCTCTCCCCAAGGATGTGTGCTGAGCCCTCTTCTGTTCACTCTGCTCACATATGATTGTACAGCCACACATCCAGGCTGTCATATTGTTAAGTTTGCAGATGATACAGCGGTGGTGGGATGCATCACAAACAATGATGAGTCCAGCTACAGACAGGAGGTGGAACACCTGGAGAGCTGGTGCAAAGAGAATAATCTTCACATGAATGTGAAGAAGACAAAGGAGATGATTCCGTTTTGGTGGCCTTAGAATCGCTTCTCTGTTTTTTGCAGATGATGTGGTCCTATTGGCTTCATCAGCTCGTGATCTACAGCTTTCGCTGGAGCGGTTTGCAGCTGAATGTGATGCGGCCGGGATGAGGATCAGTTCCTCCAAATCCGAGGCCATGGTCTTGAGCCGGAAAAGGGTAGCGTGCCCTCTCCGGGTCGGGGAGGAGGTCCTTACCCAAGTGGAGGAGTTTAAGTATCTCGGGATCTTGTTCACGAATGAGGGAAAACTGGAGCGTGAGATCGATAGGCGGATAGGTGCAGCGTCCGCAGTGAAGCGGGCGCTGTACCGGTCTGTCGTGGTGAAGAGAGAGCTGAGTCAAAAGGCAAAGCTCTCAATTTACCGATCGATCTACGTTCCCACCCTCATCTATGGTCATGAGCTTTGGGTTATGACCGAAAGAACAA
The DNA here is from genome assembly GCA_038048925.1 of Garcialebias charrua. Lineage (NCBI taxonomy): Eukaryota > Metazoa > Chordata > Actinopteri > Cyprinodontiformes > Rivulidae > Garcialebias > Garcialebias charrua. The sequence continues at coordinate 25,784 of JBBPBX010039857.1, read as the reverse complement.
GATCTCGGATACAAGCGGCTGAAATGAGTTTTCTCCGCAGGGTGGCTGGACTCTCCCTTAGAGATAGGGTGAGAAGCTCAGTCATCCGGGAGGGACTCGGAGTAGAGCCGCTGCTTCTCCACATCGAGAGGAGCCAGTTGAGGTGGCTCGGGCATCTGGTTAGGATGCCTCCTGGACGCCTCCCTGGTGAGGTGTTCCGGGCATGTCCCACCGGGAGGAGACCCAGAGGAAGACCCAGGACGCGCTGGAGGGACTATGTTTCTCGGCTGGCCTGGGAACGCCTTGGGATTCCCCCAGAGGAGCTGCTCCAAGTGGCTGGGGAGAGGGAAGTCTGGGCCTCCCTACTTAGGCTGCTACCCCCGCGACCCGACCCCGGATAAGCGGAAGAAAATGGATGGATGGATGGATTTTTTTTTTATTATTTTTTTTTATTAATGAATACATGTACAGTACTGTACAGTCACCAAGCACTTAGCCTATCCTAACACAGTTTTTAAAGATGAAGGAATGAGTTGAATTGTCTCCCTTTCACATAAAGGGAGCTAGCTCCCTTTATGTGAATGGTGCCTGATAGGGAGGAGGGAGACAATTCAACTCATTCCTTCATCTTTAAAAACTGTGTTAGGATAGGCTAAGTGCTTGGTGACTGTACAGTACTGTACATTTATCTCTTATTTAAAAAAATATATATTTATTTTTAATTTTTTAATGTACAAATAGATAAATGTACAGTACTGTACAGTCACCAAGCACTTAGCCTATCCTAACACAGTTAAGGAGTCAGTTGAATTGTCTCCCTCCTCTCCAGCAGGCTCCATTCACATAAAGGGAGCTACTTTCACTTTATGTGAAAGGGAGACAATTCAACTCACTCCTTCATCTTTAAAAACTGTGTTAGGATAGGCTAAGTGTTTGGTGACTGTACAGTACTGTACATGTATTCATTTGTAAAAAAAATATATATATATATATATATATTTTTTTTTTTACAGTACGTTCGTAAGTCCGGGTTGCTGTAGGTCGGGGGTGCCGTTAGTCGAGGGTTCCCTTATATGTATATATATATACTGTATACTAAAATAAACTACAACTTACCACTTGTACTATTCCTACTTCACGGTTTTTCACTTATCGCAGGGTTTCAGGGTACAGATCCCTGTGATAAACAGTGTGTTGCAATCTGTAATTGTTATTCTTTAACATCTCTGTGGGTTGTACTTTTCAAGTGATGTGTGTGAACTTCTCTGCCTATGAACTGGAGACGTTTTGATTATTGATGTAAGACATCTTTCAAATGACATTTTATAGGTCAAATAGTCAGATTTTCTTTGGTTTGCCATGTAAATGAGGGTGAGATATGGCATTTGGTTGTAAAATTTTGAGGTTATGATGAGTCAGAGAAATGTGTGCAGGTGTGTTTTTGTGTATTTACCTTCATATTAACTTGCAGCAGTCTCCTGCTGAATGATGTATTGTCTGTTTGAATCATCCACCTCGCTGCCACAATGAACGTCACTCCTGTTAACGTAGAGACAAAATAAAAACACAGTCAGCTCATTTGACTTATTTAATTGACCATTTTTCACTCCCAGTGAACACTGCCTGACATCCTCACCTGTTATCGTTTATGTCTCTGGTTTCACTTTTGCTGTTACCTGTTGGAACAAAAAAAAAGAGTTTATTCAAACGTACAGTAACGATCAGGACCTGAACTATTAGATGTAATTATAGAAAAGATGCATTCAAATGTCGTTTGACTTATTGGTGTACCGTTGTCAATGTTGAGTGGGAAGGACTCCAGTGTGTCTCCGTTATATCTGCCTGCTCTGTAGCCCAGTGCTGTAGAAACTCTGTCAAACACCAAAGAAAAAAGAGATGTTACTGAGAAACCTCGTCATTTCAAAGCTCAAACGTCTGCCAGCTGTAGATTCAAATCCAGTGTGATTATGAATAACTCTGTACATGATCACAAACAGGCTGTTTTAACACAGTGAACACTGCAGGAAAGATCTGGGCTCACGTGTTGCTCTGGACGGAGTTGGGGGTGCTGTTGATGCTGGAGGAGCTCTTCTGTGTGCCGTTGTTCTGGAAAAGCGCATTGCTGTAGGCGTTGGCATGTTCAGTAGCACAGATGTAGGAGTAGAATGGATTGGTAGGAGAGCAAACAGGAAGCTGCTTTGGTCTCACTGGTTTAGCTGTCAGGGTGATAAAGTGATTAAGGGTGAAGCGCAGTTGATAAAACTGGGTTATCATCACTCAGTTATAAAATATAAAACAAGTAAACTGTTGAAAAAATGTTACAAATGGATACTATATCCCATTTTTCTAAAAATACTTCATTGGTCCTCAATTAATCCCACTTATTGTGCTGTTTTTAAAAAAAATTTTTTTTAATTATATTGCATGTGTTAGTGGATATAACAATGTTGTGATTGGTTTGATTCAGTGCAGTACCAATTTGAGCTGCGTGGGGGCGCCTCAGGGCATTCTTGGCCCTCATGGCATCTTTGATGCGATCAACCTCCTGCTGATAACGGCGGCGGTCCATCATGGCGCCTTCTTTGGCGTCCCTCAGTGCAGTCTCCAGGGCCTTAACTCTCTCAGCAGTAGACCGAAGACGTTTCTCCAGCTTTGGAAGCTCACAACGCAGATCTGCATTGTCACGAACCAGCTGCAAGAAGGCGAGGAGAAGAAGCATTATACAGGGGTCACCAACGTGGTGCCCGCGGGCACCCGGGTGCCCCCAAGGACCATTTGAGGTGCCCCCGGACCTGTTCTAAAAATAGCACAACTCACTACTAAGCTGCATTTAAATTTTCATTTTATTCAGTTGTTATTCTTTTTTTGTATTTATATATCTTTTAAAATGTCTATCTTAAAAATATGTTCTTAAAAATATGTTTATTACACATTTTTTTCAATTTACGCTTTGTTATTTCTGAAGAGTTTATCAAACTGGTGCCCTTTGTATGACTCCGTACCCACGAAGTAGCTCTCAGTTTCAAAAAGGTTGGTGACCCCCATGCAAACATGGTTAAAGGCTAAATTCACAACAAGAATCACCAAAGGACACAACACAAAAACATTCATATACATTATAAAATGGCAAAAAGTAAAAGTTATCTAAGGAATTCTATTGTTTTGATCTTTTTTTGCAGGTTTTGAACTACAATTCAGCATATTTTTTGCTATTTTAGCCATTAGCCAGAATTCTGTTTATAATATTTTTTATACTTTTAAAATTTCCAACTTTGTTTGCAAACATTTTCGCCTTAGACATACACTAAGATCTCTCCAATTCCTTCAAAAACATTGCTTTCTTTGGAATCTTCTGCAGTGTTTTGTCTTTATTTGTCTCGTGCTACTTTTCACTTTTTTTTTTCATTCAACCTTTATTTATACATGTTAGTCTCATTGAGTAACGAGGATTCATTTACAAGAGTCTCGTTTTAAACAAAGAACACACACAACAATAAACATTCATCACATTCATTTTAGCTAGCCTTTTGCTAGTTTTAGCTACTCTGTTGATACTGTCTGCTTTTAGGCTTGAAGTACTTTAAGCTTAGGTTTTGCTCTTTTTAGCTTTTTATCAGACTAGTATCCTTAGCTTTAGCTACTAAATTTCAGCTTAATCAACAAATTCCAGCATTCGTTCAGCATTTAGGCAGAAAATGACTTGTACATAAAGTCGCTCTCATTTTCTGAGGGCTGCTCACCTGTTTGTGAACCTTTGTAAGTTGGTCCAGGTTATTCTCAAGAAAGGAAATCTTCTGCTTCTGGGTGCAAGACCCCCCGCTATCATCAGGTTCCATTTCGGAACTCTGAGGAAATGATAAAATAGCAAAATAAATAAACAAATAAAATAAATTATATATATTTATATGTTTGAATCTCTTCATTTTTATGGCTATCAAAATAAATATAAAAGGGATCAGAAAGATTGAGGATGCTGCTGCTCTGTATTTATAAGTATGACCAAAGTATTCATGGCATTTTATTTTTTCTATTTAAAAAAACGTTACTTTTTTAACCCGCGACGTGAGGTCTTGAACGAACAGCTTGCGCAGGTTGTGGAGGGTCTGGAGTTCGCGGGCCTGAAAGACAGACAGATGGACAGGAGGTCAGAGCAGTCGGCTCTGGCTGAAATGGAGGTGCAGCAGTCGTCTTTATTTTACTCACCACAGTCTCCTCCAGACCCTTCAAGTCCTGTTTGGTCTGCTCATGGCGCTCATGCAGGAATCTAACAAACAAAATCAACAATATGAAAAGGTAACTGTGTTTGTCTGCAGAACATTTCACTCTCTTTGTGTTGTTCTTTTAGTTCCTTCTGTCAGAACTTCCAAGAAAATAAACTGAAAATTACCAACTCTGTCCCATTTAAAGGGGACCACAGATAGGTTTTTAAAAATTTTATGGTATGTCTGTGGGCTATCTAGACAATGTTCATTCAATTTAATACATAAAATAATTCTTAGATAATCAATTATACCCTTTTTAATTCTGCCATTTTTAACTTTCGTTTTGAACGACTGGTTTATGATAATGAGCTCTCATGGCCACGCCCTTCAAAGATCTGTTTACATTAACTCCGCCCTCTGTAACAGCCAGTATCTCTAAACTGTTGTTTTAAAATTAGCTCTTTTTTAAAAAGGGTTAGTGTTAACCTTTCCTGCTCAGTCTTTCATCCGTGGTCAAAAGACACAGGGGAGATTTTCCTCCAGGGCTGAAGTCTCTGCTTCAGGGTTAACTCCCTCGCTCGCCTTGCACATAAACCACACGGTGGCTGAAGGTTAATCCTCTTGTTTTAATAATAATTCCAGCCAACAGGTGCACAAACAGACTTTCTTACAGCCGCGTTTCAATTTGCCGTTCACTTTACTCCACACACAAACACACCGTCACGGCTTGCTCTTCTCAACACGCTAAAGGACCCTCTAGGCTTTTGACGACCAGTGTACCTGTACAGGTAGTCCCCGAATTACGAGCGCTCTGATCTACGAGGTTCCAGACTTACGAGCTGGCGAATTTTTGGAAAACACGCAAAAAATACTGAGTTTTCATGTGTTTTTTCACCACAGTTAGTTAGCTAAGCATATGGACACACGTTTCCGATCATTTTTATGCACTCATAAGCAGTTTTTGGATGAAAATAGAGTGTTTGTAGTCGCGCTAGCGAAACCGTTCCAATTTACGAGCGAAATTCCGGATTTACGAGAGACATGGCGGCCGTTCCAAATTACGAGATTTCCGGTTTACGAGCGCCTCGTTGTAACGGATCTCGCTCGTAAATCGGGGACTACCTGTATACGGATATTTTAGAGCAAAAAAAAAGTCCTGCTGGATGGACAGCATGTGCGCGCACATCATGCTGCAGTTTAAAGATAAAATTAAAGTGTTTAACTCCATTCCTGCATGGAAGGCTTGACCAAGCTTCAAAGCAGCTCTGCTCCGTGATGGACAGAGAGAACAGCTACAGGACAGATGCACGTGACGTGCAGCAGGTCCTCAGAGGACGGACGGACGGATGGATGGATGGATGGAAGGATAAAGCTTGGACCTCAGTCAGTAAAGAATCCATCTGTCTGGGTTCAGGAAGGCAGGATGTTTGATGGAGCTGACGTGGAGCCAGGAGGACGCAGCTGCTCTGAGCGCTGCACCTGTTACCTGCTCAGGAGTTGACAGAACTCTTCAGCGACGCAGAGGATGAAGAATTCAATGAGTTTGAATAAAAATAAATAAATAAATATTTTTTGGTGTTTATCTTGTTACATTTTAAAGAGATGAAGGCTGTTGCAGCATATGTTGCGCGCACACGTTTGGAATACCCGACAAGCGAAATTATTTAAATCCAGCGGATTTGAACATATTAATTTGTTAAAGAAAAGTTCAGCTCAGACACATCTTTGCTATAATTTTCAGCAAATAAATGTTTTTTAAGTGTTAATCTTATTAAATTTTAAACAGATGAAGGTTTTAGCAGCCCACGCACACGAAGACCGGTCAAAGCGAACCTATCAGCTATTTGACAATTATGTTCATTTTTAAAAGAAAAGTTCAGCTCAAACACACTTTTACTATAATGTCAGCAAACAAATATAACAATTATACTTTATTTATAAAGCCATTTAAAACAACCACAGCTGCAACAAAGTGCTGTACACATGAAATCATGAAAAACAACCGTCATGTCTTTTACAGAGCCATATAAAGTGAGAGTTCCGACACTCTTTGAACTCGCCGACAGGCGGTCAATCGTTCCAAACTACAGTACGGCTATGGAAACCTTGTGGAGCTGCGCCCTCTGGCGGTGACGGAGCGCTACTGCAGGCAGCGTCAGACTGTAACCAGAGCCATGGAACAAATCGCCCCCTCCATGACCCACGTGACTTCCGCATTCCATTCTTACAATGGAACTCTATGGAAGTGTCGCAACTCTCACTTTATATGGCTCTGGTCTTTTATACTGAAGTGGGTTGAGCCGCACCAGGGGTTGCTAGGTGAGGGGCTGGACTCAGGTTTGAGGTGGGTTGTGGCTGCGGTTTGTGACGTCACAAACCGTAGGATTTGAAAACGAAGTGCTTCTATCAAAGATAAATAAATATACTTAGAGTAAATAAACCACTGGGTGCATTTTTTTTGGCCCTAGGACTGTTTTTTTATGAAGTACATACCCAAAGTTGAGTAAAAAAACATTAAAAAGTGAATTTTGCATCTGTGGTCCCCTTCAAGGCAAATTAAGCATGAAACTGTCAACAAACTACAGGTAGTCCTCGACTTACGGCGGTCGCGACTTACGGCGATTCGGTGTTACGAACGCATCTTAATAAAAAACTTTTTTTTAATTAAAAAAATAATAATTTTGAAAAATCTTATTTTATGTGTTTAAATGTTCTTGATTTCATGTGTACAGCACTGTGGTTGTTTTAAATGGCTTTATAAATAAAGTATTATTATTATTATTATTTAGAAGCCGATTTACGCAGTTTCCGGCAGTGTCCGCCAGCTTTCGGTTAGCTTCGGTTAGCTCCGGCCTCGACAGCCGGCTTTGGAGGACTGTGTGGCTGATTAGAGGTTGCCTCATACGGATAAATGAGCTGGAAACGCTCGGTGAACTCTGTGGACGTCTCAGGCCCAGAGCAGCAGCCGCCGATTGCTCCACCGCTCCGCATCCCACCACGCCGGCCGACACCACCAGCTCACCGCGGGACACCGAGCTAACATGCTAACGTGGAGAAACTCCCAGTAAGTTATTAACTCTTTTTCCCTTCATTATAGCTCCAAATGTATGGAGCTAACATGCTAACAGTCCTTCCTGTGAACAGTTTGGACCGCGTGAAGCAGCACAAAGCTGCGGAGCTCGGACGTGCAACGAGCTAACATGCTAACAGGCTTCACCAGCTAACAGTAAAAATTAACTCCTTCATTATGGCTCCAAATGTATTGTATGTGTTTTTTGATAATTATGTAGGATACTGTGTTAGGATAGGCGAAGTGCTTGGTAACTGTACAGTACTGTACATGTACGTGTATAAGTGGCGGCTCGTGTGTACTTCCGACTTACGGCGATTTTCGACATGCGAACGGCCGTAGGAACGGAACTGCGACGTAACTCGAGGACTACCTGTACTCATTTACTTATCATACCAACTGTTTGGCGTTCAGAACTTGAATTCAAGCTGAATGAGTGAATCTGAGAAAAAAGCAACACTTACGAGAGCTCCTCCAGGCGCTCACTCTTGGTGTTGTCCTGACTCTTCAGGCGCTCAAAGTCAGAACGCAGCTGAGCCAGCTCCAGCTCCAGCTTGGAGTTACGACTGGAGGAAGCAACACATATAGAAGAGAAAGGAAGAAACTCGTAAATTAAAGAAGTAACAATAAACTATTAATGAGAAAACATCACATTTAAGTATTTTATGTGGAAAAAATAACAAAGGTGACGACGGACTCGGTGAGCTCATCGATGATCCTCTGCTTCTCGTTGATCTCATCCCGCAGGCGGGCAAGCTGCTTGTGATGGAGGCGCTGAGACTCCCCCTGCTGACGAAGAGATTTCTAGAAGTGACAAGAGTGAATGTATTAAAAAGATGCTGACAGACGCAGAGACTTTAAAAATTCAAACAGATCACTTTGATGTTTCTATCTATGCATAAAAATCTTAAATAATAAATGAACAAGGAAACAACCAAAATAAGTCTTATCAGCATGCAATCTGAGGAAACTTCTAATAATGTTACCTTCATGCTTCCATCCTCTGTCTCACCCTTCTCTCCATCTTTCTCCTCCAGAACAGAGTTATCTGGCATAATGAAATGAAAGACAACGGTCAGAGACAAATTGCACAGCAGCTTGAATAGTTTTGTCACAGATCATTATTTTTACAAATAAATAACTGAGTACATGCTACCATGATCTTGCAGTTTGGCTAATTCTTCGCTCAGGGAGTCGTGGCTCTCCTCCAGCTGCCTCTTCTTCTGCTCCACGCTCTGCGTGTACTCGGTCAGAGAGCGAATCTTAGACTCGTGCTGCACGAACAGAGAAACCCACAACCAAAAGTCTTTTAACTCGACTTTTCACATTTACTTTCTTTGATCTCTTTTTTGTATTCTGTAGTCCACTTCCTCTTTAGCTCCTATCCATTTCTACTCAGTCCAGGGCTGGCCCAAGCCTCCATGGGGCCCTAAGCGAAATTTGGTTTAGGGCCCTCTATTTCTGCTAATAATGTGGATTACTGTAATCAAATGTCAGATGATCAGATCGTTCACCCACCTAACATAAATGCATTGCAACTCTACAAAAAAAAAAAAAAAACACCAGTATGCAGTGTATTTTACAGAAAAAGTGTCATCTGCAACAGTGAATGTCCAAAATAATTTGTAATGCAAGATCAACAACAAACAACAGATAAAATAATGTAGACTCATTAAAATAAATTAAACTGTGCAAAAACAGACTGAATTAAATTAAATAAAAAAATTAATTGCAAGGAAACACTTAAATAATGTAAACGAACAATCACTTGAAACCACGTAAAATGGTTTTAAAAATAAATTTAAAGTTGAATAAATAGTTATTAAAACTATGTAAATATATGCAAAAAAATTGCAAAAGCTGAACTTAAAATATTAAATAGAATCATATAGAAATCATTACAAAAAAAAAAAATATATATATATACAGTATATATATATACTGTATATTCCACTTAGGGGACCCTCTAGTGGCCCGGGGCTCTAAGCAGCTGCTTAGTCTGCTTATGCCTGGGGCCGGCCCTGCCCCATTCCCTATAAATCTCTGTCACCTGAGAGATGAGGAGGTGGCAGGAGGACAGCTCCCTCCCGGTCTCCTCCATCTTGCGGTGGCACTCCAGCTGCATGTTCTCCAACTGGCGACAACGCTTCACCATGCTCTTCACCTCCGACTTGATCTTACTGATGTAGAGCCGAGCGACGGTGAACTCCTCCTCGATCGCACCACTGATCTCCACTGGCTGTAGAGTGGAAAAAATTAATTTGCAACATTATCTAACCCAGAATCATCATCATCATCATTCATGAGTCCCAAAAAGAACAAGAAGACAGAATAGCCAAACACAGCATGAAGTCTTTCATGTGTGATGCGCATCTATCTCACCAGCTTTATCTCCCCGTTCCCCACGATGGAGCTGAACTCGCTGAGGTCCCTCATCAGCCCGTTGAGGACGTCAGCGATGCGTTTCCTCTGCTGACCGCTCACTTCCTGCATACGAGACAGCTCTGCCTCCAGCTCCATCAGACTTGCCTGCAAAACAGAGAAACAAGACGCACAAAGCCGCAGAGTCTCAGTCTGAGACTGTTTCATTAAGAGAAAATACTACAGTATAAGTATATTTTTAATAGTCAGAATGCATAAAGTCAGTGATTTAGGGGTTTGTATAAGGATGTCTTGTGCAAAATGTCCACCTTGATTTTTGATAAATGTCTGATATCTGTTTGTCCCTGCTGCAACATGCAGCCCAAGAAATCATCCTGTTCTACTTCCTGTCTTCTTTTGTTTCCCCTGCTCTGTCTCAGTCCATCCAAAACGTCATGTACCATTTTCTGGCCCAGTTGGTCGGCCAGCAGCTGGTTCTGCAGACCCTTCTCCTCCACCTCCTGGCTCTTCTGGTCATAATTTATGGCCAGTTCCTCTAAAGCCTGGAGCACCTCCTTCACCTCAGCCTTGGCACAGTCGCTCTCCACCTGGAGCCTGCCGAGCTCAGCCTGGACCTTGTCCCCGTCTCCCCTGGAGGAGGCCAGGAGCTGGAAGAAGGAGGAGGACGAAAAAGAAAAAAAAAAAAAAATAGGTAAGAAGAAGATGAAAGCAGAAGAAAATGTTTGATTTTAAAAACTAAGTTCAGAAAATGTTTTCTGATACAATTTTTTTCTGAACGTGTTTTTTTTCTCACCTCGTCCTGGTCCAGCATCTGCTGCTTCAGTTTCTCCACCAGCTGGCACTGCAGGTTGATCTCATCATCCTGCAAGAACACAATATAATAAATGTAAAGCCTTAATGTACACACTGTTGTCTATGCAGAGTGACAGCAAAATACTATGTTTATTATAATGATGTCCCATTTATAAAGCTATCAGAGGCGGCCGGCCAATAGGGGGCGCTAGGGCGCCGCCCCACTGGAAATTCCGGACCATGTTACATTGAAGACGTTTAAAAAAATAATAAAAATGAATTAATAAAATAAAAATATTTCGAATTATATGCACACAGACAGTATATGTTTTTAGTTGTGTAGGATAAATATTTTATGAGTAATGATAAGTTATATTGTTTGTTTCAAAAAACGTTTTCTGATTGGTGACGTATTTCCTGTTTTGGGGGCGCTCTGATCTTATCCATAGATTCTCATTATAAATGGCGCATGCGCAGTTATTCCACAACGTTACAAAACTATGGGTAGATGCTGGGAGCATTTTTCTACGCCCTGGACACGTCCAACGTGAGCTCTACCTACCAACCGCGTGTTTCCAGCCGTTTATTTATTTAATTAATAAATTATTTTTATTTATTTTTGTCTGGAAAATTAGCCATGCGGTCAGTGACTCAAGCAGGCTTGCTCAGGTAAGTTTTAAATCATTGAAAGCCCTTCATCTAATGTCTATTTGCATTTCTGACTGATATGAATCTCAAATTAGATGGCTGTTTGTGAAAGCTGACTGTTTATTCTAAAAGTGGCAACTGGTGATTGTTTTTTTTGGAGCTAACATGCTAATGCTAGCCTTTATCTAATGCTTAAATTATTATTTTACCATTCCTGACTGATATCCTCTCCACTTTATGGTGGCTCTGTTTGTGATAAAAGCCTTCAGCTGACTGTTTATTCTAAAAGTGGCAACTGATTAGTTAGTTTTTTTCTTTGTTTGTTTGTGGACTTAGGTTGCCAGCGCAGGTTATTGTACAGTATTGGACTCTGATGGCTACATTTATTTTAATTTGCTTATAAAAATTATCAAACATTAATAATTTTATATTCTAAATGTCACTGGTGGTGTTTTACTATTTCTTAACACTGTATTGATCTGGAGAATGAAAACAAAGCCTCTTGCAAGTAGAAATGCAGAAATGTTTTAATCTCACTTATTTTCCTTTCTATAATTTATATATAATTTATTTATTTATATATATTTTTGTTTGTTCTTTGTTGTTTTAGTGAGTCAAATTGGTTCTTCTCATCCTGAGCATTTAATTGTTCTGTTGACCTTGTATTAATCTGCATTTGATTTAAAAAAAACATACTTGAACTTGGGAATTTTTTTTTTCATTTTGGAGAAATAGCCCCCCCTGGTGGACATTTCAGGAACAGCCACTGATACATGATAAAAACAATTATGTGCTAAAATAGTAAGAAGGACGTTTAAAAAAAAAAACTGAAATATAGGAGGAAAAACAGAAACATATTGACAATAATGAGCAGTTTGTGTGTTTTCACCTTGTCGTCCAGCTGCTTGTACAGCTTGCGGATCTCCTCCTCGTACTTCTTCCTCTCCTCTTCTGAAATGCGGACCACAATGGAGGAGGTGTCATTGTCCAAAATGGGGCGCTCCTCCACCGACTCCAAACAGGTCACAATGTTCGCCGTGGTCTGTTCTGTCTCAGGCACGTCCTCTCCTGAGAGGAGTAAAAAGTAGAAAAATATAAGCGGGTGTACGAATAGATGAGACTCTTCCTATTAAAGAAGCTGTGAAAACAAGTTAAAGGTTCAGTCAGAAGAAGGTAAAATGTTTAAGCTCACCATTTCTCCAGCGGTTGAGCTCAGCCTCCAGCCTCTGAATGGTGTCCTTCATAGTCTTGTTCTTCTCCTTCTCCTTCTCGTACTTCTTCTTCCACTGCTCTGCTGTCAGCTCCAGGTTGACGGAGGCAGTGTTCCTGATGGTCTTAGCCCTGTGATGGAAAAAAGCAAAGAAAGATGGGAGGGTGTCGAAATATTAATTCATTGTAAGTAAATAACTGCTGCTAAATTTTAGTGTTTACAGTTCTGAAATACATTTAAAGGTGAGAGAAAAAAAACATTAAAAAGGGTCTTAAATGCAAAAAATTATGTCAGATTAGTTTATATACCAGTGCACCAAAGAACATTACTGTCTGAAAATAATAATAATAATAATAATAATAATAATAATAATAATAATAATAATAATAATAATAATAATAATAATGAAATGTAGTGTAATAAAAAAGGGCAGCTTTTTATCTTTATGTAAACTTTTTAGATTCTAGGTCATGTTAAAAATAGTTCACTGCCCTAATTTTAGAGGAAGAATGCACACAGTGCAAAAATGATTTGCATATAAAAGATACAATAAATTCACAATGATACTTTTTTTTTCTCAGCGTAATAATTTCTAAACACATTTTCTTAGTTTTCTGCTGTGCTAAATGTATTGTTCAGAGATGCAAAGTTTCATTGACTCAATCCATGACGCACCGCTGCCCAAACATCAGAGTGGATTTGGTCTCTCCCTCGTTGTAGCTGGAGGGGGAGCAGCAGATGAACATGGTGGTGCGACAGTTCCCACCGAGGGAGTCCTGCAGGATGCGGGTCATTTTGCTATCACGGTACGGAACATGAGATTTCTGCAAGACACAGAAGGTCAGACAAGATAGGAAAGTTAGGATTATTATTTAAAAAAATTAATAAAGAAGTGTGGGAGTGGTGGCGCAGAGGTTAAGAAGGTGTGCTTGTGATCGGAAGATCGCTGGTTCAAGCCCCGGTACCGACAACATCAAAAGATGTGGGTGGGATAAGTGAAGCGGTCACACCTGTCTCCACCCTCATCTGCCCCACTCTGGGCCCTTGAGCAAGGCCCTTAACCCACACCATCTGCTCCCCCGGGAACCCTAGATATCAGCTCTCTACTCCACACAGAGGGCTGTGGTTGCTCAGTGGTCTGTGGTTGTGTCAGGAAGGGCATCCGGCGTAAAAACAACTGCCAAATCTTCGTGCGACTAGATCGCTGTGGTGACCCCTAACGCAGGGGAAAAAAGCCGAAAGAAGAAAAAAAATGAATTTTGTCTGGTTTTCCTAAATGCTTGGAGATTTATCAGTAAATTATAAACATAAACCCATTGTTTTCTCTCTTTGGCTTTTTAACTCAGCTTGAAATGTTGGTTTTACAGTTTTAATTTATTTGTTTTACTGTTTGCCGTTTTATGATTTTAACAGTTCATTACTTTTACGGTTTCAGTTGATTTTATAGTTTTTTTTTTTGCTTGCACTGCGCTGTGACCAACAGTGTTGTTTTTAAAGTGTTTTATAATAAAATTGTATTGTATTGTATTATTGTATAAAATTGTTATGCTTTTTGGATCAGGGGTCTGCAACTTTTTTAATTTTTTTTATCAAAGAGCCATTTCTGGCCCTTTACTCATTAAATAAAACAGAGCCCGGAGCCACAAAACCAGCTACAACTGTGATGATCAACTGAGCCACTTTGAAATAGTTGGAGGGGGCTTTTCTGGCCAGTGGGGGTGACATTTTAAAACTAATAATCAATAATAAATTTCAACATTTTTTGATATTTTTACATTTTTTGACAAAAAATAACTGGTGTAAAGAAGTCAAAACACTTTAGGTTCTACTAGTCTGGCTGAGTGGTTAGAGCAGTCATCCTCCAATGCAAGAGTTGGGAGTGCAATTCCACAAGCAGTCACATCCTAAAGTGTCCCTGGGCAAGACACTGAACCCCTCATTGCTTCCGATGGGTGTCCCATCAGTGTTTAATATGATAAAGCACTGATTATTCTTTGTATACAGATCTAGTAGAGTGCTGTATGAATGGGTACATGAGGACACAGATTGTAGTGTAAAGTGCTTTTGAGTATCTCGATAAGATAGAAAGATGCTCTATATAAGCACAATCCATTTACCTTTAGATGAAAAAAAAAAACACTGAACTCTGCAGGCCTACGTGGCCTGTTATGTGAGGAGAAATTAAGTATCCCACTTTGAAGTAATAAAGCAAAAAAGAGTAGTGTTGCACAAACATTTGCAGAAAATTTACAAAAAATAAACAAAAAAAAGCAGCCAAAACCAGACTTTATTGATGTGGGTATGAAAACCAGAACAATTACATTTCCTGTAAGTTTTGGTCAAAGCTTCTTAGATATGAGAGACTAAATAAAGAGCCACATGTTGCAGACCCCTGTCCTATGAAAATTGGATGCAAAGCCTGGAACAAAAGTGGCAGATTGTGCTGTAGCCAACAAATCTGGTTAGTTTAAAATAATTCAGTCAGATCTGTCGAGCTGACTGAAATATACTACACAAAATAAAAGAACTGAAGCAGAAAACCAAGAGTTGGATGTGAGAGATAGAAGTGATGAACATAATTGTTAAATAAAAAGATGTAGAATTATCCATCATTCAATAATAAAATAAATCTTGAAATGTAATTTTTTTTATTTTTAATGAGGTTTGATCATTTTACCACTCATAAACCAATGGATAATGGATACACCTCACTTTTAAATGTATTCTTAACAATAACAAACAAACAAAAACTGTTTAGAAATAGAAACTCAAAAGCCAAAAGAATGGACAAGACTTACCGTTCCTTCAGCCAAGGCAGAAATCACATTTCCAAGAGCAGAAAGAGACTTGTTGATGTTTTTAGCCTCATCCAGGACAGAACCTGCAGCTCCGGTCTTACTGACCTGTATTCAGAGCAAATCAATAAAATCATTCCACATGCACCTGTTGAAATGTACCTGACTGAGGGACTCATACCTTCTCGCTGCCAGCCAGATCCACCAGGTAGAGTTTCCCACAGAGTTTCTGCTCCGTCTCCACGTGTTCCTGTTTGATGTTGATCAGGAAGATGCTGTGGCTGCGAGAGCTGTGCTCATTCATGTCTGCACAGAAACACGAACAACACTCTCATCTAAGTGAACTCATTCTAATATAAATTATGAATTAAGACTGACACTTAGATTTGAAAATATCAGACTTAGTAAATGTCATTCCAACATTAGCGAAGCGAAGAAATATTTTTGAAATATGTGAATTATCCTTAAGATGTGAAAAATACAGACAACCCCAACAAAAATAAATTACACTTGAAAAGTTGAAAACTAAATATTAAACTAGAGATATGAGACAAAATAGTGTTCTTACAGTGGGTTGATACAGAGCAACCTGTTTTTGTAAACATAAATGAAGAAAAGTTGTCTATGATTATTTACTTTGTTATTTGATGCATAGTTCAATAAGAGCTTAGAGAAGACATTCATCAGCATCTTTCTTAAAAGCCACCTCTGTGCCAAAACACACCGATGAACAAAATAAAATAAACAATAACTTTGCATTTGGAAACTATGAAAGATTTGGTCATAAAATCATAAATGCCTATTTAAAAAGGCTTCTTGTCATGGATGAAAATATTTGCACAAGTTTAAGTTTATATTTAGAACTCATTTAATTTGTAAAAATTTCAGCGTTCAGTGAAAAGTACACATTTTTGTCGTACAGTGCATGATTCTTTGTCCTGGTCTAATTTTAGCGCCTGCATTACTGACAGTGCAATTTTTCTGCTGACAGGCTCAGACTGGGTCAGGTAACTGTTTTATTTTAACACCTCACGCACCATGAGTGGCTTCAGTTCCTCTCTTGTGCCAGTCCCAAACTCGAATAATTGGTGAGGATTGTACTTTGTATAAGGAAGGGCATCTAACGTAAAACACTTTTACCAAAACTAATATGCAAGTTCATCTAAGTGACACCATATTGGTTCGGTCGAGGCCTGGGTTAACAACGACCGCCACCACTGTTGGCAAACAGGGTGCTGGTGGAAATTGTACTACTCTTAGTCAAAGACCATGAGGAGGGAAACATGTCAGGAGACAGAGAGAAAAGAGGAAAGTCAAGAATGTAGAATTGATGGTGGCAACTCTAAACGTGAGGACAATGACAGGCAAAGGTAAAGAGCTGGCTGACATGATGCAGAGAAGAAAAGATGTTTTATGTGTCCAAGAGACCAAGTGGAAGGGCAGCAAGGCTCGCAGTATTGGAGCAGGGTTCAAACTGTTTTACCATGGTGTGGATAGAAAGAGAAAATGAGTAGGGCTGGTCCTGAAGGAGGAGTTGGCAAATAATGTAGTAGAGGTGAAGAGTGTCAGATAGGGTGATGTGCCTGAAGTAGAAGTAGAAGGTCTGATGCTAAATGTTGTCAGTGGTTATGCTCCACAGGTTGGATGGGATGTAGAGGTGAAAGATAAACTTTGGAAGGATCTGGGTATAGTGAAAGAGAATATTCCCAGGGAGGAGAGAGCGGTGATAGGAGCAGACCTGAATTGACATGTTGAAGAGGATCTGATGGGTATGGTGTCAAGGAAATAAACCAGGAAGGACATATGGTGGTGGATTTCGCCAAGAAAATGGGAATAGCTGTAGTCCATACAATAGTGTAGCTCCACAGCCATCCTTGTGCACAGTCTTGTGACTTCCTGGATTGACTACTGCAACTCCCTTCTTTATGGCCTCCCCAACAAATCTCTCCACAAGCTACAGATGGTCCAGAACTCAGCTGCCCATGTGATAACTCAAACCTCCTCCTATAACCACATCACTCCTGTCCTGCAGCAGCTCCACTGGCTCCCGGTCAAATCGCGCATCATCTTCAAAATTCTTCTTCTCACCTTCAAAGCTATCCACAACCTTGCCCCTCCTTATCTATCTGACCTCCCACACATCTCCATCCCATCACGCTCTCTCAGCTCCTCCACTTTGCTACACCTCCATGTACCCTCTGCCTGCCTCTCCACCATGGGGAGCAGAGCCTTCACCTGCTCTGCTAATCATCTCTGGAATTCTCTACCACCATACTTACAAAACACCACCTCTCTTTCTCTGTTCAAGACTGCTCTGAAAACACATCTCTTTAGACTCGCTTGTCCTTAATTATACTAAATGTATTTCATATTCTTTTGTATTTTATATTCTTTATGTGTTTTATATTTCAATTTATTCCTGTTGATCTTGCATTGTGCTTGTTGTTTGCTTTTACACAATCTCTCTGATATGTTTCTTGCTGTAAAGTGTCCTTGGGTGTCCTGAAAGGTGCTTTTTAAATAAAATTATTATTATTACAGTATTATTATTACTGTCCTGCTGTCCTCATCCTGTACCAGTCTAACATACTTCTCTGCCACTCCAAATTTCCTCATACAATACTACACCTCCCTCGGCACTTTGTCATATGCTTTTTCTAAATCCACAAAGACACAGTGGAGTTCTTACTGACCCTCTCTGTACTTCTCTATCAACATCCTCAAAGCAAAGATGGTGTCAGAGGTGCTCATTCTTGGCATGAAACCATACTGCTGCTCACAAGTTGTCACCTCTCGTTGAAGATTAGCTTCTAGATTTCTCCCGGATCTTTATTGTGTGGCTCATCAACTTAATTCCCCTTTAGTTGCTACAACTCTGTACATCACCCTTGTTCTTAAAAATGGGCACCGGCACACTTCTTCTCCAGGCAATTTCTCACTCTCAAATATGCCATTGAATATTTGAGTCAAAAACCTCACTGCCATCTCTCCAAGACATTTCCAAACCTCCACAAGTATGTCATCAGGTCCTACTTCCTTCCCCATCTTTATTATTTTCAGAGCTTTCCGAACTTCACGCTCACTAATCTTTCCCACTTACAGGTCCACAGTTTATATGACTTCTATTCTTTTTTTCTCTTTCATTCTCTTTATTCATTAGCTTTTCAAATTACTCCTCCATCTTCCCATAACACTCTCCTCACTTGATAGAGCATTACCATTCCTATCTTTACGCAATTTCAATCCTGTGTATGTCCTGTACATATTGTAGTTCTGACAATAAAGTTGACTTTGACTTGACTTTAACAAGCCTAACCTGCTGCACATCCTTTCTAGCCTGATCCTTCTGTCTCACTAATCAGTACAAATGCTTCTCGCCCTCTTTCATGTCCAGCCTTCCACACAATGTATCATATGCCTTTTGCATTCCTTTAGCTACCAACCTCTTTGCTCTCCATTGCATCTCCTTCTCCTCTCTTTAGTCATCTCACTGTCATTTTTCTTCTTGGCTAACCTCTTTCTTTGAATAGCTTCCTGCACTCCACTATTCCACTACCAGGAAAAGGTCAGAGAGATAAGATTTGAACCAGTCTCTGTCAGATGACACACCAAGTACCTTCCTACCTGTCTCTCTAATTGTTGTTGCTGTAGTAACCAAGTCATCTTGAAGTTATTTCTTATGCTCCAGAAACTTTAACAGCTCCTCTCTGAACTCCTCACAACAGTCTTCCTTCCTCAGCTTCCACAATTTGGTCTTCTTCCCTAATTTTAATATTTTTCTCTTCTTTACAACTGTCATTCTACAGACAACCATCTGATGCGGTCTGGCCACACTTTCCCCTGTCACAACTTTACAGTCCACAATTTCCCTCAGGTTTCCTCTTCTACACAGAATGTACTAGTAATCAACCTGTGTACAAGTATTCTTCCTCCACTCTTAAAGGTCACTATGTTCCTCCCCCTTTTGGAAATATGTGTGAGAGAAGGGCGGAGACGGTTAATATTTCAGAGAGGGAAATAGGCAGACCGAGTAACATTGTTGATGTGTGAAGTGAAGGAGAGAGTGGTGTTGAGAATGACACCAAGGCTCTTGACCTGAGGCGAGGGGGATAGCAGAGAGAAAACCAGTGATTTAGCTCATTGAGACAGTCGGTGAGGATGGAGGGTGGGTGGGTGGAGTTTGATTTTGTTGACAAGTAGAGCTGTGTGTCATCAG
Source organism: Garcialebias charrua (assembly GCA_038048925.1). Classification (NCBI taxonomy): domain Eukaryota; kingdom Metazoa; phylum Chordata; class Actinopteri; order Cyprinodontiformes; family Rivulidae; genus Garcialebias; species Garcialebias charrua. The sequence continues at coordinate 6,490 of JBBPBX010039857.1, read as the reverse complement.
CATAGGACAGAGCCTTGGGGGACACCCGTGGAGACGGGGGAAGACTGGGAACGGAAGGATTTAAGCTGAATGAATTGAGGGCTGTCAGAGAGATAAGATTTGAACCAGTCTAACGGAGTACCTGAGATGCCAATGGAGGTTAGTCTGTTGAGGAGGATAGAATGACAGATGGTGTCGAAGGCAGAACTTAGATCAAGTACTTTGTAGAATGAGGATGGACAGAAGATCAGAGTCAGCAACAAGAAGAAGGTCATTAGTAATTTTTATTAGAGCTGTTTTGGTGCTATGGTGGGGGCGAAAACCAGATTGAAACTTTTCATAAATGTTATTGTTGGACAGGTGAGAGTGAAGTTGACTAGCAACAACTTTTTCAAGAACCTTGGAAATAAAGGGCAGATTGGAGATCGGACGAAGATAACTGAAGTTGGTAAAGTCAAGACCTGGTTTCTTGATGATGGGGGTGATAGCAGCAGATTTGAAGGCTGTGGGAATAATGCCAGAGGTTAAGGAGGAGTGGATGATTTTAGTGATGATAGGGAGCAGAGACAGGGAGACAGGATTTAACAAGAACTGTGGGAAATGGATCAAGTTGACAGGATGAGGACTTAGACTTGCTGATAATGTCAGCAATGTCATCAGCAGAGGGGAGGGAGAAGACAGAGAAAGGGAGGGGGGAGTTCAACATAGATACTGGGGGCAGTATTTGGACCAAGGTGTTTATGAATTGAAAGAATCTTTTCATTGAAATATGACATCAGCGGGTTGCAAAATTCTGTGGAATGTGAGAGCAGGGCCGGATCTACAATACGGGCACACCGGGCGCGTGCCCAGGGGCCCGACAGCTCAAGGGGGCCCTCTGCTGGCCAGGAGTGAGCAGTTCAGCCTGGCAGAAAAGTTTTTTATTTATTTATTTTTTTTTTTATTGTCGCTAGACGTAGATAAAACAAGGCTTTGTCCTCAATTTTCCTTATTATCCAACCCAAATAAAATAAAAAGTTGTTTTTCAAAAACAACTCATAAGTGTCTTTTAGTTTGTTGACATGACGTGTATGATTGGAAGCAGACGGCAATGCACACACTCAGTCCGGTTGGTGGCGGTAATGTGCTTAAAATAAGTTTGCCAACCGCCAATAAACAATAGAAGAAGAAGAAGCAGCTCTGCTCTGTGACCAATGAGCTGACAGCCCTTTTACACACGTGATTGAAACTACAGAATCCGGCTCATCTCATTGGTCCAGTCTTGGCAGTTTACGGAAGACACGGCGCGACAGGATTTGAAGAAGAAGACAGCATGGACGCGAGCGGCAAGCATTCAGGGGATTTAAACAGTGAACATAGATCACCTTCGAGCCTACTCCCCCCAGGAAAAAAAAAGAAACGGCTGCAAAAATACAGAGTCGAGTGGGAAAAGGAATGGTGTCACCAGACGACAGAAACATCGAAGCTGGACCGTAGGAGCAACGAGCTAACATGCTAACAGACCTTACTGTAAGATGGACGGGTGGCTGGTGTCACCAGACGGCAGAAACAGAGGAGCTGGACCGGAGGAGCAACGAGGTAACATGCTAACAGACCTTACTGTAAGATGGACGGGAGGATGTCATGTGTGGCTGGAACGCGTGAATGATAAAGGCTACAAAGCGAACTGTACTGTTTGCAAGCATACTTTTTCTGTAGCCCATGGTGGACAGTGTGATGTGAAACAGCATGCTTCTGCAGTTGGACACATAAGAAACGTGAAAAAGAACAAAACCAGGAGAACCCTTGAAGAAGTGGAGAAGATCACTGAAAGTCTTCACCTGGTTGGCAGGTAAAAATTCAATAATTTGTAGTGGTGAACCATGTTTAATTATTGATAGTTATAAACAAAAGTGTACAATTGACACGTACAAATAAGTACATAATTGTGAATTTAAGAGATTGCTAAAAGTGATTTTTTTGAAGGAATATGAAAAATAACATAAGAATTTATTTGAGTTGTTAAAGTTGATGTAATCTTACATTTGGTGATGCAATTAATTTTGTTCTTTGATAAATCATTGTTGTGAGTTTATTTGGGTAAAAAAGGGGCAGAGATTATAAGATTATTCTTCATCTGCTGCCTTTCATTTTATTTTGAATGTATGTTTTTTATTTTTTATTGAGTTGTTGACTTTGTTTTAGTGAAATGAATGAATTTTAATAAATAAAATAAAAATAAATAAATTTACTTTACACTATGCAAACATACAACCTTGTCCATCTTTAAAAAAATCACAGTTCATATAGGTAATTAATAAATACATTTCAAAATGTAGTTTACACACAATGCTAAATTTATAAATATAAACAATACACGTTTTTCCATTTATTTATCACTACATAACCTAGGCTATGTGTCACTAATGAACTTTAACACCTTTTGGCAGGCTAAACATGTATGGATGAGCTGTATGAGGAATGTGTGACTGCAAACAGCCTGATAGACCACCTCACCTCAGGAGAAAGAAAGGTGGCAGTCCCAGGAAACAGCAGAGAAGTGGATGCAAGTTCTTCAGGCAGCTGACCTCCCCAACAGAACACCTGAACTCACACCTGGCCTCAAATGCTCCCCATCATTCATGGTTGAGCAATGGCTAAGCAGTTCCATGTGATCCAGGTTTGAACTTGAGAAAAACATCATACAGACTGTCTACCTACACTTCAATCAAAGTAAGGGAATTCTTTTTCTTTTTCTTCTGCTTCGAGCTTTCTTAGAGCTCATGGACTTGTTTTTCATGCACGTGGACATGGACTGCACACCAAGGCACTGGTGTCACTATGGTTGCAACATGTTTCTGATGTATGTGATTTGCTGCTGGTTTGCTGCTGATTGATGTCAATGCTGTAGCTGCTGCTCTTTTCAGAAGTGTTCATGTTTGACTTCATTTGCTGATGAAGGATGGATGGATGGATGGATGGATGTGATGCTGAATGATGTCAATACAGTAGTATTATATATACAATACAGTCAATACATATATATATATATATATAGTAAAATGGGTGTTAGGTTACGGGGGGGGGGCCTGTGAGCTTCGGTGCCCAGGGGCCCCTGGGGTTGTTAATCCGGCCCTGCTTATGGTATAATACTATATGGTATAATACTTAATACTAATGGTTCTGTTATAACTCCAAACTTCGCACAGTTGTTCAGGGAATTGAGAAAGCCTCCCGGATGGGAGTCGAAACGTTTTCTGTTACAAATAAAGTCCAGTTGATCTTGTATTGAACGCCTTTTTGATATTTTGTGTAATGTCACACACAGAGATTCTTTATTGTTGTTCGCAATGGGATGTGTGCAGTGCAGCGAGATTATGTACACAGGGTCCCAATTACATAAAACAATAAAATGTAATAGAAAAACGGTAACATATAAGATATGAACTAAGTTAAAATTTCCTTAAAATACAATAGGCACTAACAGCACAGAAACATCACACGAATAGCAGTACAATCATGAGTTTGTATGAGCTAGCAGGTGTGCACGAACGAACACAGCAACATGAACAGATCAGCAGCAACTTCGTGATTATTCACAGCAATGATTACCCTTAGTTGACCTACATGTTTACAAGTGTAGACTGCTTCTTGGGAGACCTTCACAAGATGTTCCTGCCCGCCAATCGGATGTGGGCCCCACATCCAAAAAATAAAAAAAAAAAAACAAAGGAGTTCTGTAAACAAATTTTAAGCCCTAAAGCTGAAGTCTTTCAACTGCTTCAACTTGCGTAAAACGAAATTAAAAAAACAACAACATACAGGCACTCCCTGTTAGCTTATTTGTACATGCATTTATTGTAAAAATATAAACTATTTTCAGTCTTTTGCCATTACTTTTGATAGGTTTGTTGTTGAGTGTTTACATTTTAATAATATTGAACTGTATGAAATGGTAAGTGTAATTACACATCCGCGCCAGTAGGGGCAGTGGCGCTGTTATTGTCAGACTGAGCGCGCAGAATAGTTTTTTCACAGAGTAAGAAGCCACAGCAGCGCATGAGAAGTTTTAGAAAGTGCAGTGAAGATACAGCATGGAGAAATATTTAACAGGGATGAAAAGAAAGGCGAAGACAGACGAAGATTCCGTATTTTCTGGTGTATAGGTCGCACCGGTGTATAGGTCGCACCATCCAATTATCACCAATAGATTGGAAAAATCCCTAGATAGGTCGCACCGGTGTATAGGTCGCACCTACGTTTAGCTCTGCTGCAAATGTCTGCCACAGGAGCGCACAGCAAGGCTTTTAAGAAGATTAACACTTAAAAACAATTATTTGATTGATAAAAATTATAGCAAATATGTGTCTGAGCTGAACTTTTCCTTAATAAATGAACGTAATTGTGAAATGAGCTGGATTTAAAAATTTATTTAGCCAAAAGTGATAACAAGCCATATATAGGTCGCACCTGTGTATAGGTCGCAGGCCTTGAAAAAACCATAAAAAGGTGCGACCTATACACCGGAAAATACGGTAATAAGAAAGCAGGTCCCCAGAAAGCTAAGACGAGGAAATATGATGAAGCGTATTTAGCGCTTGGCTTCACTGTGACGAAGGTGGGAGATGAGGAAAGACTGGTGTGTCTGTTATGTCTTAAAATATTAGCAGCGGACAGCATGAAGCCTAATAAATTAAGACGTCACTTAACCACATTACACCCCAATCACGCTGATAAGCAAAGTATTTTCAGCATAAATATTATTATATAAATAATCCAAAGAAGAAAAAAAAATTAGTCTGACCAGGTTGGACTCAAACCTAGGTCATCTGCATGAAAGGCAGCGGTCTTAACCATTGTCCTATCTGACATATATGGAAGTCAGCAGGTCTACTATATTTAAAGGAAACGCTCCTCCTGAATTAGTATCGCATTTTAACTACATAAGTATCACGTTTTCACTACATAGTATCACATTTTAACTACATAATTATCACGTTTTCACTACATAATATCACGTTTTCACTACATAGTATCACGTTTTCACTACATAATATCACGTTTTCACTACTTAGTATCACGTTTTAACTACATAATTATCACGTTTTCACTACATAATTATCACGTTTTACTACATAAGCTCCAAAAAAAAAAAAAATTCATGGTTGAATGCAATATGCTTCCGTACAAAGCAGCCCTCAATAGATTACATTTAAAAAAAGATTTAAAGAAAACTAGAGACATTGCATTTCCTGAGAAAATGCAAAGTGATTGCTTATTGCTGAGGAACTTGCTGAAAAACAGCTGAAATTAGCTAACAACATGCTGGATTGTAGCTGAAATTGAAGACAGGTGGCCCATTGCTGTGTTCTAAAACATGCTTGACCTATTGTTGTCTGTCACCTGACGGACAGACACAGGTCACATGACATGAAGTCAACTGACGGACCGACACTGGTCACTCGACATGAGGTCAACAGACGGACCGACACAGGTCACACGGCATGAGGTCAACTGACGTACCAGCATAGGTCACATGACCTGAGGTCAACTGACGGACAGACACAGGTCACATGACCTGAGGTCAACTGACTGACCGACACAGGTCACATGACCTGAGGTCAAGTGACGGACTGACACAGGTCACATGACCTGAGGTGAACTGACGGACCAACACAGGTCACATGACCTGAGGTCAAGTGACGGACCAACACAGGTCACATGACCTGAGGTCAAGTGACGGACCAGCACAGGTCACACAACATGAAGTCAAGTGACGGACCAACACAGGTCACATGACCTAAGGTCAAGTGACGGACCAGCACAGGTCACACGACATGAAGTCAACTGACGGACCAACATAGGTCACATGACATGAGGTCAACTGAGGGACCGACACAGGTCACATGACCTGAGGTCAACTGATGGACCGACACAGATCACATGACCTGAGGTCAACTGACTGACCGACACAGGTCACATGGCATGAGGTCAACTGACTGATCGACACAGGTCACATGACCTGAGGTCAAGTGACGGACCAACACAGGTCACATGACCTAAGGTCAACTGACGGACTGACACAGGTCACATGACCTGAGGTCAACTGACTGACCGACACAGGTCACATGACCTGAGGTCAAGTGACGGACAGACACAGGTCACACGGCATGAGGTCAACTGACGGACCAACACAGGTCACATGACCTGAGGTCAAGTGATGGACCAACACAGGTCACATGACCTAAGGTCAACTGACGGACCGACACAGGTCACATGACCTGAGGTCAACTGACTGACCGACACAGGTCACATGACCTAAGGTCAAGTGACGGACCAGCACAGGTCACACGACATGAAGTCAACTGACGGACCAACATAGGTCACATGACATGAGGTCAACTGAGGGACCGACACAGGTCACATGACCTGAGGTCAACTGATGGACCGACACAGATCACATGACCTGAGGTCAACTGACTGACCGACACAGGTCACATGGCATGAGGTCAACTGACTGATCAACACAGGT
>JBBPBX010039856.1:0-29679 GCA_038048925.1 Garcialebias charrua | reverse complement strand
GTTCGTAGGTAATCCCTTTGCGGTAAGCTTTCAATCCTTTGGAAAACATAGTCTGTTAACCCATGGAAAACTGAGTCTGTGATCCCTTGGAAACAAAGTCTTATAATCCACAACGGTAAATCCACAACGATGGGGGTTATTGATTTCATCAGCAAGAATGGAATTTAATCAGCATGTAGAGGGGATCCCTCGATTGAAGCAGAGGAGGCGGCCTTGGATGAAGGTTGAAGACCAACGTTGGATCAGCAGGTCCCCACATCGAAGGTTGCAGGCTGGATGGCTTCCAGTCGGTGCCACCCTGGTTCAATGTGTCATGCAATTATGTGGTTTTAGGTGGGCTTATGATTGGGATTCTACATTAAGCCTTACCTATATGCACCTGGTATGTAAGCTATCATGGATTAGATCAGCTAAAATTACCAATTAAGGGGTGGATCAATGCTGTAAAAATCAGATATAGGGATCTATACCTATAGAAATGGGGAGGGCTTCTGTAACGAAGGCCTCTTCTTTCAAACTATTCCTCCATTCATTATTTAGTTTAGGTTAAACTAAAATAAAAAATGAAACTAGTTTGGTCTAAATGTCTGTTGTCTTTTAGACGAACGACGCAAGATTTGGTAATCCCTAAAAATTTTGAAGTCTATGGCGAGACTCATCAAAATGAATAGATCTAGAATAGAAACGATCGAATCGGTTCTACCTAAATGATTGGGAGGTCAGTGTAGATTATAGTACCTTAAGTAGTATTGATCTACAATGACTTTTCAAAGATTGAGATCTTTAACAAAATGAACAGCATGTTGGCATAGTTAAATCCATTTAAGTTTTCAACTTAACAACAATCAAAACCTCTTTTGGCTGGGAGTGTTCAGAAAACAATCACAACTTCAATAACAACAAAAGTAGCAATCAAGCAACTAAAAACAACGTTTCACTACGTCAAACTCACTCTGGTCGTCAGATTCCAACGTGTCACACACAAGAAAAACAGTTCTTAGCTTTATAACCGATGTCAATTAAATCCTGCGGATTTAAACGGTTGTTAAGGTTAGTTTTTGTTGTGGGTTTTATGCTTAGCGTTTCTAAGTTCTAGTTGGAACGGTTTCTTTTCGCAACTAGTATAGTTTAAACTGTTTAGTTTATTTACTATCCTGTGCTTGGACGACCTTGTTTTCCCATGAAGTCTTTGAGTTTGCGAGATCTTTGTCGTTTGTGGGGTTATTGAAATCTTTGTCCTTGACATGGGCATGGCCTAACATCACCCCCCTGTGGTCATGAGGGACCACGCGCACAGGTGTGGACGTCCGTCCATGGGCACGAGTTAGGATGCCTTTGTTTAGTTTAGGCTGTTTACGCAGCTTAGAGTAGACAGTACGCAGGAACCTTTTAGGTTTCGGCCAACGTATCTCTGTACGTTTACCTCTTTCTGCGTAATACAGGTGTGTCACAACTGTCGGCGCCGTCGCAGGCGTGTCTCTGTCGTTGTGATGTATGTCTTCCCACTTCATGAATGAAGAGGTGCTCTTTGAGTCTGTAAGAACTATGTCATTGCTGAGTAGTTCTAGATTCAAATGCTCTTGAACCAAGGTTTCATCGAAAGCTTGGTTGATGACTGAATTACATGTCCCAGAGGACAGCACAGCGTTCTCGGTGTGTGATCCTTGGATCTCTACACCGTCCTCTACCTGTGGTAGGAAGTGTGGGTTCACCCCCCTTTTGTTTAAGGAGGGGTCCTCAAAATCTGTAACAATGAAGTCCAAGTGACTGCCAGCGTGTTGTAGACTGTCACTACGTGGGCTCAGATGTCCTTGAACCAAGACTTCACTGAAAGCTTGGCTGTTTGCCGAATTATCTGTCCCACAGGACAGTACAGCGTCATCGGTGTGGGACCCTTGGATCTCCACACCTTCTCTACCGGTGGTAGGTAGTGTTCAGTGAGTGCTGAAGGTGTCAGCTCGCAGAGGAGGTCCTCGTGATGGGCCAGAGCTGGTCCAACTGTTGAGTCTCCTCTGTCTCACCTGTAGTTGAAGGTTCACTTACCGGGTCTGCGGTCTCGGTTGGGGAATCCCATGTGACCTCAGCGGTACCTGTTGTTAGACAGTCAGTGTCCTGACCTTGAGGAGGTACCACGATTGGCAGTGGACTGCTCACTGTGGCCCACATTGTCTGATTGCCATAATTTATAATCGCTTCAAAGCGATTTATAAAATCTTGGCCAACCACAAATGGAGTCTGGAGTGAGTCAAGTTCAGACACATATACCGGGTGGTATAGTGACATCTCGCCAATCTGCATGTGAACCATGGCTATTAGGGTTGTTCTCGTCTTTGCGAGGCCCAGTTGATCACCATAAGTGTCTTTCACAAAGGGTATTTGCCTGCCAACATCGTTAGCGGCGGTCCTTAGCTCCTCAAACAGTTTGGCTGACATGACAGACACGTCTGAGCCGCTAACCAGGAGCGCTTCTTGCTCTAGGACCCCTTCCAATGTGAGTGGCAGGTAAGCTCTTTTAGCTATCCCCCTTCTTATAAAGTTACACAGAAACCGTTCAGGCTTTTCCACACGTTTTTGCGTACGTGTGACTCTGTCTGTGTAATCATCGTCGCTGTCAGCATCATGATGGCTGTCTGCCTCATGACCTTCAGGATGTGGATTCTCAGCAATTTGTTTGCTGTCAGTATTTATGTCAGTGTTGACGTTGTCGTTGTCAACTGTGTGCACTGAGTTGTTGCAAAAGGCAGTGCAGCGCGTCGCCTCGTCAGGTGGAACAACGTTGTTTGTGTTATCATCAAGGACAACGTCACACGTTGTGTCAGCTCGGTCAACCACCGTAACATTCAAATCATTTGACAAACAACCACAACCTCAGTCACGTCCTCGCGCGGAGGCGCCGTTCCCATAATCTGGAGCATGTGTGACTCATTGCATGTCTCAAACTGTGCAGTTCGAGGGGCAGGGGCAGGAGGGCCGCTTCTCGGGGGCACATGTCGGGACAGACCCTTTTTCAAAGGGTCACGGTTCCCAGACATCAACTTCTCTCGAAGTTCACCCACTGTGAGACCTAGGTGAGAACTCTTTTGGTTCGATCTGAACCATCTTGGTTCATCTAGAGAGCGAACACCTGCCTTTTGGGGTTCATTGCACATCACAGGGTTTTCAACCTGAGGGGCAGGGGGTTCAGAACTCCCCGTGAACCGACCAGAGTCACTGTTCCAGCTGGAACTGATCTGTTGTTTGTTATCATGAAAAACCTGTGTCCTCTCGCACTTTGAAGTAGAGGGAACCTCTTCTAATGTCTGCGAGTGGGATGTGACCTTTTGACCTGTACAAACCTCTGATGGTATCCTAGGTTGTATTTCGGCCTCAAAAACTGACGTAGCATATTGTCTTATCACTTCCATAGAATCTTTTTTGCAATCAACCAGAAAATGAACACATTTCATTTGAAAAGGCATAAGATTCATAATGAAAAGACGTTTAAACTCCACATTTTCCTCTAATCCAGGGACAGGTTTGCCCCCGGAGTAGACCGAGATTAGCCTGTCGTAGAATGACAGGGGATTTTCCCACTTATCCTGACGGACGTTCTTAGCAGCTAAGTAATTAGCATACGAAGAGGCAGATTCCCCCACTTTGCGGGAAGCACGGGCAGGAATCCCAAGGCCCCCATCCATCCATCTAGGATACACAGAACAAGAGGCCTCCTCAGGTGGTTCACCTGTTTGAACGTCCATCTTTGTACTGATTTTCTGTGAAAAATCAAGTAAAGCGGGTCTCATTTCGCAGCTTGCAAATATGCAAAGTGTATGAGCTGCTCAGAAAACATCCAAGATGTTAAATGAAATAAAAATCAGTGATTTCTAGTAATTTGTCGACCTGTGACAAGGTCAAACAAAAACGGCTGTCGTTGTGAGATTTTTGTGAAAATCAAAACAAAAGAAGCCCCATGTGTGTTATTTTAAACTTGCAGTTTAAAATAAAAATAAAAACAGACAGTTTGTTTTGCACAGAATCAATGATAAAAGTGTCAGATTTTATCAACAACAGACATGTCTGTATTAAATCTGTGTAACTGTCCTGCCATCAACATTTGATTATATGTGAAAATCAAATGAAAGGGTGCTGTGTGTACAATATTCTCAAAAATGTTCCTCTTCTGAAACAGGAACATTCAGCATGTACAAATTACCTGAAGACTGCGTCTTTCAATGTAACCAGCAGGGGGCACAGCGCTGGAAGTGAGTTTATCACAGCGACTGTAATTTCTCTATCTGACCACTATAGAGATGTTTAACCAGTGAGCGCAGCCGTAGCTTTCAGCCCACACAGACATCCAACACGGATGAAAAGCATCAATCAGACAGATCTAAAGCGTAACGTGATAAGCTCTAGAACCCAGGCTCACAAAAACGAAATCATGTGAGCAAAATCGGTTGAACTGTGAAACCTTTTAAACTGCGTTTAAAAGAAATAAGGTCGGTCCTCATAAAACCGGCAAAATCGGTGTCACGTGACCTGGTCACATGGCGATCGGCAGTGTCAGAGCAACCGACTCAATCCACCCATTACAATCTCAAAAACACCGCGTTTAAACAGTCTTTTTAATGACAGTAATGGACAAACAAGCACGGAAACTCGTCTGGGACAAGCAGCTGAAGTGAAAATTGACGAGGAGCGGGCTTCACCCACTGCGCATGCGTCAACACATACAGCGTAATCGACCAATCACAGCGAAGACAGAACTGTAGTTCTAAAACCCAAGTGTTCATGGGAAATTGTGTCTTCCAAACCTAACGCCGCCCACGCGCGACGTGCCGTTCGAGCGGTGCGTTCACGGACCTGCGGTCTTTTGAACTCTAGCGAGGAACGGACTTTTTAACGTTCTAAAACAGTCATAAATATCGCAAAACACCGCGGTTAAGCCAGTCTTCGACGATACCACGTGCATAGAACTGAAACAACACAGATAAACTGTCAGAAATGTGTGCAAAAATGAACCCGACAACCAGAGTCTACAGAAACCAACGTTCTTGAACGCGACACACAATGGACCAATCACAGCGTTTTAAGCAGCCATCTTGTCTCTCAGTACCGTTTAGCATTTCGACCCAAGGTTCTAGACCCTTCTTTCACAAAATAAACGTATTTTTACACCGCAGAAAATACTGTCAATGAGCTAAAGCACAACCAGGCTAACCCCCGCCTTCCAAAGAAGGCAGCGCTACTGTGTACAACAACGGACTTTACGTCAAACGGAACCGGATCTCGGTCCAAGCGGAGTGGGTTTTCCCGAACCTCGGCTAAACACGTTGTAACAGAAAAAGGCACTTAATGGAGCAGCATATGTGTGAAACAGACCTTCAACAATAAATCGCTGATGTAATAGAATGAAACAGGATCGTGACACGGCGGTCACAACAATGAAAAAATGCATGCAGCCTCGCGACACGTAATGAAACGTCTCACAAACACAGACACAACACTTATCACTCACCCGCCTCAAGCATACGTTCAAATGTGAATGAACAAATAATTCTAACGGGAAAATAATCCAGACAATGCCACGATTAGCAACTCCCGGACACTCACCAGCCAAAACTATTCCTATAAGCCCAAAACCAGGATGCAAAACTAAGCCAACACGTTATGAGCACGTAGGCTACAAAACAATTTATCAATTTAATCTTTCAGAAGACCTGTACGCGGCCACCAATATGTAAAGGAATAAGGTGGGGTAAGGTATTTAAACACTTACTGTACCACCATTATTGTAGAGATATAGGACTTTCTGGTCAGTTTACTGACTTACCTATATCTTTAGATGTGCAGGTATGAGCAGACTTTTATCTGCACAAACATGCCACCAATTCACGGGGTCTCAACTTTTTCAGAATAAATCAATAAATCTGTGATGTGATTAGCCAGAAATGTAATTTCACAAGAGATTCAATTTATATTGGTCTACCAAAAAATAGACCTTTTATTGAAACTATCACAAGAATTACATTAAACATTTGTATCGATATTAGCTCTGATTTAATAACTACGTTGACAAGAATTCAAATTAAAACAAACAGACAGTTGGAACTTTCTGTTGGCACATTACTTAAAGTTTACCATGATGAAAACAAACATAAGGAGGAGTTTAAGGAGGAAAGATAAAAGATTGAAATGAAATGGTTGAATCTTATCTTGAGATGTTAACCAGAGATAGCACCCTCTGCTCGGTTTCGGCTGGACGTCCGTCCCGTGATGAAACACTTTTACCTTCGTGAAGATGATCCTGTCTCGACTCCGGTAAATTAGTCAAGCCAGACGTGCTATCTGCTGCGTTTTACAGGCGACCACTTTCATCTTGCCACGGTCTCGAGACCGTCTGCGTCGGCCTCCCAGAGTGATGCCTGGTTCTGGTTTTGTTCAAGATAACTTCAGAAAGAGAGTCACCGCTTGGAGCTGTGACACTCGAAAGGGGTTCACAGCTGACGTGCTGTTTGAACCTTTGCTGAAGACGTGGGTCGAGTTGGCACAATGACCGGGCGTCTCCAGCTTCGAGAAAAACGTCCGTGCGTCTTCCCTTCTCCCCGAGAACTCAAAAACTCAGTGAGTGCTGAGAACTGAGTCCCAGCACGGAGACAAAACAAAACCTGCAGGTGTGAAAACAGAGCACTCTCTGTTTAAGCACAGATGAATTGTTTTTAGAACGGACGGGAGACCGAAGATTAAGTTATGTCTAGAACTTCTCTTTCGTTCCAAAAACAGTTCAAACAAATAGACGGAGAATTGTTCCTTCAACTTTCGACACTTATTCTGCCTAGAGCAGACAGTTCAAAGCATGATCATTCTGAGATGTTCTCTTAACTTTGTCATATTTAAAATATACCAGTTTAGTAAAATCATCATTGAAATGACAAAAATACTGTTTGATCAATTCTGAATTAACACACATTAAAAAGAAAGTTCAATCTGATTAATTAGTGTCCATTAATTCATAATAATTGTTAACCAAAATAGTGTTTACTCGTCTCCTTGAAGGCTTCAAGAAGGTGTAACACTGAGAGTTCCAAAGAGATGCAGAGAGGTGTACTTGAAGGTCAAGCCTAAAATGTCAGAGGTTAGGTGTATCACTACACTATTTTATGCTTATGTTTATTAAATGTTTAGTGTTTAGATGGTTACTGTTGCACCGAGGGACTGAGAGAAACGCAATTTCGGTCCTGTGTATGTCCTGTACATATTGCAGTTCTGACAATAAAGTTGACTTTGACAATGGCTATGTGGATTTTGACTCAAGACATAATCAAATAGCAGCTTAAGAAACTTCAGTGTGCTGAAAATGTAATGTATCATGTTGACATCATAACCAAAATAATAACTAACCATCAAGACTGCTTGCTCTGAGTGTCAGTAATAAAAATATAAAATAAAATACAAAACAAACAAACAAACAAACAAACAAAAACGAATTTTAAAGCACCCAAAATTTCATTGACCTCATTGGAAAGACTCATATGGGTCATTTTATATTTTCCATGGAATGTATGATTTAAAAATTGTGATATATATCTCATTCATTTGTTCATTCGTTCATTTGTTCATTAATTCATTCATCCATCCATTAATTAATTAATTAATTAATTAATTAATTAATTAATTAATTAATTAAGTTTATTAAAAACCTTATTGTTGCCATAATCCAGTAGATTTCTTCAGGTCATTGGAAAAGGCAGGCTGCTCACTTTATGCCTTTTTCTACTTTGTAAACCACACATAGCGCGTGCATGTGTGTGTGCATAACAAGTGTAAGTGTGTTTTGCTGCTTTACATTTGGTTTGGGCAGCTTACTGCTGGGAGTCTCATAAAGCCCTCAGTTTGATGACCAACTGAGCAGTAAATTAATTAATCATCATTTTATGGCTCATCAAGCACCATGCCTCCACCTCGCCACAGGAGCTCGTCCCAATTAGGCAACAGTAGAGCCAGATCTTTAGCTTATCTTACTGGAGGTGTTGGAGAGAATGTGAAAGGCGATAAAAACAGAAAAGTTGCAAATAAAGAGTAAATTGTTGAATATTTGGGTGCTTTTAATTTATTTGTATTCATTTATTTTTTATGTAGGAATGTGTGACCAAAAGAAACAAAACAATATGCAGCAACATCCTCAGTGACTTCTGTACAGTATGCATTACATTAGTGCATGAAAACATCGTTGTAAAACACAAATGTTTTAGACACATTTATTGTTTAGGTCTGACTCCATTATACCAGGTTCATAAATATAGTTTTATTTCAGTCAAAACTGAGTGAATATTTGTTATTTAAGTCTGAACATGTTTTGCTTGAAAGTTATTTTTCTGATATATTTGTTCTCTTTTTTTTAATCATTGCTTTCTTTTTTATATTTAAAACATTTTTTAAGAAATTTGAATACAGCCTTAGTCCATTTTAGTTGCTATTTACAGCTGTATTTCTCTGCAAATTTGCCAGTGTCCAACCACTCCACTGTACAGTCTTACTACACATGAGTGTTTTCCTGCAGATAATGGCAGCTGACAAATTTCTTTACAAATTAGAGTTGTTTAAATGTGAACATTCTGTCTGTTTTTGTAACTTAAAGCATTAATCCAACACTGTTGAATTGGAGCTCTGGAAAGTGCTTATCTATTAAAACCTTAGCTTCTGTGGATACATTTAGGAACAAATTGTGTTTGTAAAAATAATAATAACAATAACCAAAATGAACACTGCTGTAAATGTTGCAGGACACAATTATTTACATAGATATCTATGTCTGTTTTTTGTTTGTTTGTTTTTGTTTATTTTACGTCAACAGCATCTAACTGTAGCACTGTGGGTGTAGCCTGAGACACTTTACATAGCGATTACACAATTGGACCAGAATATTCATATTACGCAACATTGACAATGGTGTAAATGTTTCCAGAAAACACTTGCTGAAACAGTTATCATATGTTTGTGTTTACTGTCTATCAACAGGTACTTTAAACAGCTAAGGTATTAAATGTTCCTACATTTTCAAAGTATCCCACTTTAGAATTTCTGAAATATTATTTTATAAAGTAGAATTAGCTTTAATAGTTAAGTGTATTTTCCCACATGAATAGTTTGAGTACCTGTAATTCATTTAGAAAACACTGTTTTTATTTTAGGATAAACATACCTACAGGGTCACTGATAAATTGTGTATGTGGATTATTTCTGTCTAATACAAGCACGGTGGTGCAGTTGTTAGAGCTGCTGCCTCTTAGCTCAAATCCTGGTCCGGGGGCCTTTCTGGGTGGAGTTTGCATGTTCTCTCTGTGCATGCGTGGGTTTTCTTCGGGTACTCTGGTTTCCTCCTACCGAACAAAAACATTCATGTTAGGCTGATTGCTAACTCTAAATTGTCCCAAGGTGAGAGTGAGAGAGTGACTTTTTTTGTCTCGTTTGTCTCTATGTGTCCCTGTGATGGACTGGAGACCTGTCCAGGGTGTACCCCGCCACTCACACAGTAATAGCTAGATATGGGCACCAGTGACCCCTATGACCCAAAAAGGAAGAAGCAGGTAAATATACGTAATGGATGGATGGATGGATGGATGGATTATACAATACAGAATGTCAACTGAAAATACCATTTATATCTACATCACACTAACAGCTAATGCTTTGTCTCTTTTAGTTATGTTGTTTGTTGTTCTGTTCTTTTCTCTGTTCTTCTGTGGTCTCCTTCTGTCATCAGTCTGTTTTTGTTCTTCAGTCTCCTCAGCCTTCCACACCCATGTTCACCTGTTCTCTCTTTCACCTGTCATAGCTGCAGACTTCACTCCTTAGCCCCAGCCTTTTTATTATTCCAGTTTTCTCTCCTTTACCAGATAAACTTTACTCGTGCTAGAAAGTTCATTCTCAATAGTCCAGGTATAAAATCCGCTCATTCTCAATCAGTTCATCTTTACTCGTGCTACTTTGTATATATTCGGTTCTCTGTGTGAGCTGATCATTAGGTTTTGAAAGTTTTGCACCCACCACATTAATTTTTATATTTTTGTATATTGTGACAGACTCTGGATTGAGAACCTTTAGACCAGTTTCTTTCCATACCAACTTCATTATCTTGGCCTGGAGGCCAACACTGGACTTAACACACTGTTCTGAGTGGTGTCTCCCTGAAGTCATCACCTGCTTGATGTGAGAGATGGAGAACACGCACAGGTTAGTCTAATGGAGTCACAAGGACTCATTTTCAAGAGAGATCTGCTTTAAACAAACAAACAAAAAACTACAGATGAGGTACATCACATCAATAAACAGTCATAAAAAAGCATATTAAATTAATTTCTCTGGTAGAACAGCCATGACCAATTGTGTTATCTGCTGGAAAAATGTACAATCTATGACTTATGTTTTATGATGATGTTCTAAAAGTCAACAGAAGAACAGGTTTGTGGTTCATTCTGTGACATTGTATGATGGTACTCTGTCTGTGCTCACCATTGAACATAAAAGCCGGTTTAAAAACATCACCTGCCGTGAGCTTGTGGTTCCTTATTGAGTCAACAACTTTAGTAAAAGAGATTTGTTTCCTTACATTTTTGTTCATAACACAAAAGTTAGGTGATTTTTTTAAGCTCCTCAAGTCGGTTTGCATTGTTTGGTCCAGCTTTGTATAACCATGACAAAAGTAGTTCCCATCAACTTTGGTCAAAAATAATGGGATTACTTTTAGTTGCCAAAAGATGACACTATCATTATATTGCTGAACACGAGTCCCATGGTGATGTAAAGAAAAAAGGGTCTGTGTAAAAAAAGGTCTGATTGTCACTACACATTTTAGTAATGGCTGACAGAGAGACAGACAAGATGACATTGTGGCAGTTCAGCCAGGAGGAAGCCAACAGCCATGCCAGGGGCAGGGACAGAGGGACGGATAAGCAGATGTTGTTCATCACCCAGGGGTGGGGGGTGGACCTTGTTTGTGGCTTTGTTTGTGTATGAGTGTGCATGT
The DNA here is from genome assembly GCA_038048925.1 of Garcialebias charrua. Lineage (NCBI taxonomy): Eukaryota > Metazoa > Chordata > Actinopteri > Cyprinodontiformes > Rivulidae > Garcialebias > Garcialebias charrua. The sequence goes on along the minus strand of JBBPBX010039856.1, from coordinate 18,674 downwards.
CTATGTTTGAGGAACCACAAGGTGAACTGCACACATGAGTGTGTACACACAACGTGCGTGTTAATGCATCTGAGTGCATCATCACTGGAAACATGCTGTCTTGTGTACGTGCATGCACGTGTGGATGCATGTGTGTTACAGCACCTGCAAAGTGCTCGAGGGGGAAGCACCTACAAAAGGCATCTGCCAAGGAGAGCCAAAACAACAAAGGTAACCTTGCCTCCAGTGATGTGTGCTGTGTACAGCCTCTGTAGTGATGCTAAATATATAGTAGGTTGCGTGCAGATGTGTGACTTTTGCTGGCAGTTTTTGTGTCTTTGTGTATCTGTGGCTCATAAAAGTGGTGCACAGATGTACATAAAGATGAAAGCTACTGTATGTACTTAACTTGTTCCTGGGAACATATGGTGCTTCTTCTATACGTATGTGGAAACAGGCAGACAGGTTGTCTGTAGAGCGAACACACTGAAGAAAGACCCATTTAAATGTGACATGAACTTTGAAGGGCAGTATCATTGACAACAAACTGCACATTTATTTGCTTCTTACTTGTGTTTAGCATCAATTTTAATCTGTGTGCACAGCTCACATTAAGTAAATGAACAGGCCAGTGGTACGGGCCCTGCAGTGAAGCTAAATGATTAAAGCCAAAGACACAAGTGGAAAGCTGTCTGTTCTGAGAATTTCACCATGGCAGAGTCATAGTCAGCCCGAGGTGAAGTCAGAAGTGTCTGAGTCTGAACTTACCGTATCTAAGAGCTGCAATTCTCTAGTTTATGTGTGTGTGTGTGTGTGTATGTGTGTGTGTGTTTCATAGCATGGGTGAAATACCGCTAAGCAGATCCAGTGATTGACCATGGTGCATTTGAAGGGTCAACAAGCAGATTGGTCCCTTCACTCATAAATCAGAGATTTCAGACTCTATTACCTCGATAGTTTAGGAACACCTGAGGACATGTGAGCAAACAAATGTTCAGTGTTCTGTGCACTGATAGAGCTAGATGTATGTGTGTTTGTGAATCATGTCTCTGAGGTAAGGCTTTGATTTCTGGTAAAGGATTTAAAGACCTATTGAAGGCATTGACTTCAGCTTGATAAATGAAACCTGCAGTTCACGACTGTAGTCACATCTGTTGGAGATGAGTTATGTGGGAACGTTTTTTTTTTTAATTTAATTTATTTTTTTTCAATTAATTTTAACTTACATGTAGTAAATAGCTTTTTGAATACCCTCAATTTTAAGATGTACAGTTCAGGTAGCAGGTGGTACAGACAGAGCCAAAACTAAGTGGATTTGTGATGTTATAAAACACACAAAAAAAGACTTACATCTCAAAAATGGTAAAACAGTTCATGCAAATACTATTTGATGAATATTACTGTACTGTATTATCAAATTCATATTATGTAACTATTCTTTCACAAGTATAAAATATTGTGATTTCAAATAAACAACCATCAATGTGTATATAAATAACATTGTGATGCCAAACTGATGGCAACGCTGATATTTGTACTGTCTATTCAGGAACTGCTACACCTTTTTATTTTATTTTTATTTTATTTGACTTGTTTTAAGATGGCCCCAACCTGTTCTGTCATGGACTTGCACAGACCAGCCATTTGCTAGTCGATGCAGTCAGAGAAAAAAAGCAAAAAAATATTGTTCTATTTTTTAACAGTTTTAAAACACAATTATTTGCCCCCGATTTGAATGTTACCACCCATTAAGATGGCTGTTATTAGATGTTATCATCCCCATAAGTTTCCTTCAGAATGTCCGTCCTGTATCTACTACCAGGCTCAGTAGATTGTTACCACAGACTCATAAGTTTAGGGTTAGGGTTACAGTTAGGGGGAGGATTATATCTGAACACAATTATAGTACTTTACATATTGTAACACTCTCTATAAATTGATCAGAATGTCACTCGTATCAAACAAACAACAAACAAAAAAACAAAAAAACATATAATCTCTTAAGTGAGTTTTTTTAGATACCAAATTAAAGCCTTATGACTGTTAACTCTGGAATTCATTTGAAATAAATCCTTGATATCCAGCTTAAAAGCATATCAGAGACTCTACTTCCTCAGACGGCTGAGACGAGCTGGTCTGGGAAGCTCAGTCCTCACCTCCTTCTACAGGTGTGCAGTGGAGAGCATCCTGTGCTCCAGCATCAACATGTGGCATGGAGGTTGCACAGCTGCAGAAAGAAAATCTCTGCAGAGAGTGGTGAAGGCTACACAGAAGTCTGTTGGAGTCAGCCTCCCCACCATCACAGACATCTACACCTCCAGATACAGGAAGATGGCCACCTGCATCATGAAGGACCCCACTCACCCAACCCACATACTTTTTGCCCCGCTCCCCACAGGCAGAATGTTGAGGAGCATTAAGTGTAGAACCATTAGACTGAGGAAAAGCTTCTACCCTGAGGCTTTTAGTCTCATGAATCCATAGTCAGGATTATCACTTTGAAAATTATTGTGAAAAAAAATCACTTTAATGCCACTTGATTGCTGATATGTACTGCTGACTATCCATGATGCTGATCTCATGCTGCTGATTTATTTCATGTTGCTATGTTCATATGTCCTCATCTGCTCACAAAGACTCATGTTTGTGCTGCTGTTGTTAATCATATTGTTTTGTACTAGTAGTGCTTAGTATAATTCTTAGTTTAGCGTATTTCTTAGTTCATATCTTAGATCTTACTACTGTTTTTTAACAATTTGCATTTTTGTTGGATGTAACTTTGACCTTGTGCACACAGTTTTGTTCCACCTCATGTATCACATGTTATGTGAATGACAATAAAGTCACCTTGACTTTAAAAGGAGTAGGTACATTGTAAATAAAGTTTTTAAATCAAGCTAACAAAAAAAAGTTTCCAGTTTTAGACGAGGGCTAAGCAGCATATTATCAGCGATAAGAACATACCTTTAAACCCACTAAGAGGTACAGGAGGGACATTCTGAAGAAAACCTATGGGAATGATAATGTAATGACGCCAACACTGCAGATGGAGTCCAGCCAAACGGGATTTATTTAGAAACAGGGAAGAGCTGCTATTACCGAGGCTGTAGCTCACGCCTCAACAGAAAATGTGGTACACACGCGAGCGAACACACTGCTAGCTACCTGCTAGCAACAACACACTCTCTGACTGTTCTTCTTCGTCTCTCTGTTCCTGGTCCCTCCTCCCTGCTCCTACCCCTTCCCTACCCCCACGACCAGTCCAACACATGAGGGTGGGGGTCAACAGAATCACAACAACTCAACAGAACACAGAAACACTTGGACCCAAAGCAGAACCAAACACAGGGTCGTTACACTACCCCCCCACTACAGAGTCCCTCGCCCACGAGGGAAAAAACAAAGTCATCAAACCGTCTTGGAGCCCTCCTCGTCTGTTGTGGGTGAGCTCCCAGCAGAGCGCTCCCGACTCTGCGGCTGGGACCTCGTTCGACGGCAGTGATAAAACTTCTGGGGACGTTGGCGGACACACCCGAGACCCCGACCATTGGCCTTCTGGGGGCTGCGGTGCATACCTGCCTTGATATGGGGGCAACCTGTCCCTGTGCAGAGCTACTCTTCTCCTGTTTTGGGGCATCTGCACTCTGTAGACCACCTCCCCCAGGCGCTCCAACACTGCAGGGACCCACCCACTGACTGTCCAATTTTGGGCGCCGTCCCTTCTTCCTACGAGGGTTATGCACCCAGACCAGCTCTCCTGGAGTAAAGTGTTAGCCCATCGATCTTACATCATAGTTCAGTTTGTGGCGCATGCCCGCTTGCTCCTGTTGCCTCAGGGCAATTGCATGGGCTGTCTCTAAGCTGTCTGAGCGTGGTAGGGGACCCATGATGTCCACGGCCACTCGCTCCATCGGGGCTCCTAAAACAAACTGTTGTAGGCGGGTGTGAGACCGACCTGTCGGCCCCTTCCGTGCTGTACAGAAGTCACAACGGCGGCAGAAGTCCTCCACATCCCTCCTGCACTGGCCCCAGTAAAACCCCTGTCGGAGGCGGCGTAGAGTCTTTGTAACGCCAAAATGTCCAGACCCAGACGCTCCATGCACGCCCTGCAGGACTACGTCTTTCAGGCCTTTTGGGACTACAGTCTGCCACCGCTCCTCACCCGTGGAGGGGTCCTTCCATGACCTCTGTAGCACCCCGTCTTCCAGACGCAGAGCCTCAAACTTGGACCACAACCTTTTAGTTGCCCGCGAGAGCCTAGCAACCTCCTCCCATGGTGGTTTCCGTTGTCTCTCCACCCACTGCAACACAGGCTGGATATCGGGGTCCTGTTCCTGTTGGTGCCTCCAACTGTCTGTGCCGACCACCTGCAACCCTCTGCAGATTACCGAGTCACTCTGCTGGGATCGGGCCCCCACGCCATTAGCATCCATGTCGTGGATGAAAGGGAGGGAGGGGTCTGCAGGAGCGAGGACTGGGGACTCAGTCAGAGTTTGCCGCAGACGGCCAGACGCTCCCTGGCACTGTTCAGTCCACACATAGTCTCGGTTCTTCTGGGGCACCCACACTGGGGGCATAGGACTCGCAGGTGCCATGGTGGCAGCAATCTGGCTGGGCTGAGGGGAGGTGTGCTTGACAGCTGCGACCTGAGGTTCCGTGTAGCAGGCCACAGGACCCATAAGAGCGTGATCAGGAGCTGTGGGTAACAGTGGAATGAGAGGGCCCTCCTTAAAACTCCATGTCCCCACACCTAAATCCAACTGGCACCCCGCAGCCCTTAAAAAGTCCAGCCCCAATATGCACATGTCCTGCACATCTGCTACCCACACAGGGTGGGTGATAGATCGGCCACCCACATTAACAGTCATTGTCCCCCTCCCCTTCATAGGTGCCATGTCCCCTGTGACTGTGCGCAGCTGCACTGTGGTGGGTTGGATCCGAGTCCAGTCTGGTACCACATCAGGCCTCACTAGCGTTACCGTGGAGCCAGTGTCAATCAGGGCTGTGCATGGGATCCCTTCCACAGAGACTGGGACATAACAAAAGTCCCCAACACATGTGCGTCCAACCACCACAACCCTGGATTTGATTCCGAAACGTTTTACACTGGATGGGAGCAGGGATGTCTTGTCTGTAAATTAGACTAACAAAGTTCTCTGAGTAGCCTCTGTTGTTGTTTGGGAGGTGTTTTTTTGTCAATTTACATACAGTTTTGTGTCTTCTACCAGAGACCTCAAGGGAACCTCCTACTGTTAAGGTGTGATCTTTCAATTTACATGTATGTGTTACAAACCCCCTTCTGTTAAGGTGTGATGTGTTGTTTTGTCAATTTAAATAGAATGGGCATGTTAGGTATTTTGTGGTGTTATTTCAGTTTCCAATTTCATATGTTGGTGCGTGGCTTGTATAAAACTTCTCGTTCTCACAGCTTCCATTCATTCAGAATTGAAAAAGACTTCTGGACAGAAGTCGAAACGTTTTCTGCAACAAATAAAGTCCAGTTGATCCTGTATTGAACGCCTTTTTTTAATTTTATCATGTCCTGGACGACTGAGAATCTTCACCAGCACCACAACCCTGGTTGCTTGGTCTGGGGCTGAGTCCGTTTCAGAGGGATCCTGGGCTCGGGCCCCCTGTCTGAGCTGTTGGGCCCTGCCCGCTGGCGATGAAGGTGTGGAGGTTACAGTAGGGATCTGCGATTCCTCCCTCCCGCAGACCCCGTGTCGTTTCCCTGCGTCTTGACTGTTTTAGGACACTGCCTCAGGAGGTGTCCCGGTTGGCCACAGCCCCAACAAACAGCTGGGGGTGCGGAGGAGTCCCGCGTCAACTGTAGCGCCACTGCTCGGATCATTTCTGTCAGCTCCGAGACCCAAGCAGGTTTCTCCTGGTTCAGCTCTGCCCCCTCCGCAGATCTGCATGCCGGTGGTTGTCCTCTCAGGTCGTTTCCCGCTGCTACTCCCAGCAAACACTCTCTCTCCACTGCTAAGTCCAATGCGTCTTGCAGGGATCGGGGGTGCATCAGCTGAACCTGCACACGCAGCTCCGGTGGTGCCAGGGCTCTGATGAACTGATCTTTTGCTAGTTCATTCTGAACCCCTGACTGCATGTGTGAATAGGCTCTGCGTGTGAGGCTCTCAATGTCATTAGCCAAAGCACGCAGGGGTTCACCCGGCAACCTGCTCCTGTTGCTGAGTTTATTTTTAAAAATGTCTGGTTGCACACATTGTCCAAACCGCCTCTTTAAAGCTCCAACTAGTGCATCATAGTCTTTTCTGTCCTCTGAGCTTAACAATAACAGGCAGTCCAGTGCATCATCTTGTAGACAGAGAGCCAGCTGCAGGGCTTTATGCTCTGCTGTCCACCTCCCTGCATGAGCCAGCAGCTCAAACTGTGCATGGAAGGCCTCCCAGCTGGACCTACCGGAGTACTTGGGCGTCTTCAACGGGACGGTGACGTTTTGGACGACGTAACTGTCATGGCTGCCGCCATGTGAGTCTTTTGGCGCGCTTGGAGAAAATGGCGTTGACGGACCCGCCCCCCCGCCGGTACTCAGTCCTGCTTCGGCAGCCATGCTCGCTGCAGAGCTGCGCAGAGCAGCTTTCGCCTGAGTTATTTTAGCAAACTCCTCTCTCCGGGCCTCCTCGTACTCCACTCCCTCCGCTTTAAACTTCACTCGGGAGAACGTTCCGTCCATGATGCTGATGTCGCGGGTGGAGGCGACGAGCCAGTAGTACTCACCCGGCTCGGCGTTGGTTTACTTCTGACACCAATGTAATGACGCCAACACTGCAGACGGAGTCCAGCCAAACGGGGTTTATTCAGAAACAGGGAAGAGCTGCTATTACCGAGGCTGCAGCTCACGCCTCAAAAGAAAATGCGGTACACACGCGAGCGAACACACTGCTAGCTGCCTGCTAACAACAACACACTCTCGGACTCTTCTTCTTCGTCTCTCTGTTCCCGGTCCCTCCTCCCTGCTCCTTCCCTTCCCCTACCCCCACGACCAGTCCAACACATGAGGGCGGGAGTCAACAGAATCACAACAGCTCAACAGAACACAGAAACACTTGGACCCAAAGCAGAACCAAACACAGGGTCGTTACAATATATTATATTCCACCAGATCATAAAACCTCAATAGTTTCAATTTGCAGAATAGTATGCTTGTTGGGTGATAATAATACATTCATGGAAAACCCAGTAAGAAAACTGAAAGTTAAATTGGGTTTATTTTTCAGAAATATATCATGTCTAACTCTGAATGCTAAACGTCTTGTGACTGTGATTTTCCTTCCCTCCATTGACTACGAATTTGTACGTATCGACCCTGTATTCACTGGTTAACTGGTCATCATTAACTTCACGCAGACTCTCCCACAAGTATATTTTCATCTTTAAATCACTTCTTGGTCTGCTGCCTTCATACATCTCCTCCCACATGTCTCTGTGTGAGTGCAGCTACAGCGTGCACTCTCAGGACATTATTACATGCAGTGTCCCCTCAGTGAAGACTGAACTAGGTAACAGGGCCTTCCACTCTGCTCCTGTTTCCTGGAATATCTTGCAAAAAGATTTGAAGCTTTCAACCTATACCTCTCTAAGTGGTTTCAAACATCTAAGTTCCTGGCAAAAACCAACGCAGACATGCTTAGAAATGGCTTCCTCTTTGCACTGTAGAGTTTCAGCTGGCAACGGCGGATGGCACGGTGGATTGTGTTCACTGACAATGCTTTCTGGAAGTATTCCTGAGCCCATTCTGTTATTTCCTTGACAGTGGCATTCCTGTTTGAGGTGCAGTGACGTTTAAGGGCCCGGAGATCACGAGCATCCAGTAGAGTTTTACGGCCTTGACCCTTACGCACAGCGATTGTTCCAGATTCTCTGAATCTTTTGATGATGTTATGCACGGTTGATGATGATAACTTAAAAGTCTTTATCCTTTTAATTACCAATTTATTTTCACTTGTTAAAAAAAGTAATAATAATAATATGAATTTGTACGCAACCTTTATGATTGTCTATGGTTGTCTTTGTTGTCATCACTCTTTGTTAGAAGCAGGTCTCTTGTAAATGAGTCTCCGAGGCTCAATGGGATTAACCTGTATAAATAAAGGTTGAATGAATCTAGGTAACAGACTACTGTACATCCCAACTCGTGATACAATCTGGGATGTAAACATATCATAGGATTACAAAATTATTGATAAAAAAAAAAGAAACAAAATCAAGCAGTTGGAGTGTCTTACTTTTAGACTGATTACACGCACACGAAAAGATAAACACAGAGCTATTGAACTCCATTAAAACCAGATGTTCTAAGTTCATTGTGTTAAACACAAACACAAGTCCCTAAACACAGACTGCGGAGTGTTCGTCTCCTGTCGCTCCATCTGGGGAAATTGGAGAATCTTGGAGACAAGACAAGACAAGAGGAGCTTCGACACCTTGAGCCAACACTTCAAGTTTGCCGAATCGCACCAAAGGGTTGTAAAATGTTGGGCCGCTGATGTCACGCCTCATGAGCTAAGTGACTCATTAGTGAAGGAATCATTAACTTGAGATCGAACTGAGCCACCCAGCCATCGAGAACCAATTAATTATTCATGAGGATCAGCTCAAAGGACTTAAACCTGGATTTAAAGCTGTGTGTCGTGCTTTTTCTTGCTCAAACGAGCACCGAAAAGGTAGAGAATCAATGCAAACCTCTGCTGCTTGATGTCACTATAGTGCATTTTTTACCAAGAGTAGTTCCATTCCTTTTTTAGATTTCATTTTCCAGCATTTTCTACCTTGAAGACACCCTGCTGTGAACTGACACTTCACTCAGGAACAAGTGTTGCATTCAGTGGCTCTTTAGCTGTGGGGATTCAAAATGAAGCATGATTTTCTTGCTGCTCCATCAGATGAAAACCACAACCTTTTGGCTAAATCCTCATTTTTCATCTCCAGATGCATAAAGGTTGAATGAATGAATTTGATTTCAATCATCAAAAGACCCAAGAAGCACAAACCTCTTGAGTAGAAATCACATGTTTAATTGGGGACAGCTCCTTAAACTGGACACCACGTTCTGTAAAAACCTGATTCTCAGAGGTCAATTAAACTTTAAAGGATACTGACTGGATGGCTGTGACCAGGAGGTTCTTATCTCACCTCCTGAAAAACAGAGAACATCATAAATATTACATCCATTCTGACCGTGGTGGCTTTATAACCCAGGTCAGTGCACAAGGAACATGTGATTTTGGAAACAAGTGGTTTGAATTCAGCTGTATTTAAATGGACTGGGCTGGGTTTGCAAATAAATAATCCAGCAGAACTGAAACAAAACTGAAGTTTAAACTCCTAGTCTACCAATAAACAAATAAATCTAGAGAAATTGTAATTCCTGTCAAAATGCAGTGAGGGCTGAATGATTTTTGATGACAGCTGCTGGAGAAGTTGAAACCAGACTGAAAAGGTTTAATCGCAAAACTGTTCATGTGTGGTAAATTTGGACAGCTGGCATTTGCTGAAAGCAGGAAAACAAAAACGTAAAACAGTAGAATGGCAGAAACGTGTTGAAAAAGCTGAATAGGGAAGAAATAGCAGAAATGAGCATGATAAGCTGAAATGGCCAGAGAGGTAGAGAAAGAGAGAAAAAGATCAAATTTGCAAAGATGGAAACTGAAACAAGGTTGATAGGCAACTCTTGTCCCTAGATGTGGATGAGAGCATGAAGGGTGTTGTCTGTGACCCTGTGATGGACTGGAAACCTGTCCAGGGTGTTGTTCCCCGCCTCTCGCACAGTGACTGCTGGATATAAGCACCTGTGACCCCCATGACCCGAAAAGGAAGAAGCAGGTAAAGATACTGGATGGAAACTGAGACAAGCTGACAAAAGCTGAAATTTGCACAACACTTAGCTGTAATGCATAAAAGCTGGAATTATCAAAGAGGTTGATATGAGCACAGAAGATTGAAATTATTAGAAAGATGCACAAAAAACATGAATAAGTCAGAGAGAGTCAGAGAGTCAGAGAGTCTTTATTGTCATTTGCACCGCATGTGGTACATGTGATGAAAACGAGATTATGTACACGGGGTCCCAGTTACATCCAACAACAAATGCAAGAGAAAAACAGTAATAACATCTAGAATTAACTAAGAGAAACATCAACTAGTAATACACTAAGCCCTAATGTAGTGGAAAAACATCATTATAAACAGCAGCACGAACATGAGTCTGTATGAGCAGATGGTCACAGATGAACACAGCAACAAGAAAACAGATCAGCATCAGCATGATGTGATATTTTGCAGTGTTTATTCTTATTGCAGTGAATAAGCACAAAAATATGCATAAAAAGGCAAAACATGTAGCTTAAGGGCAGAAAAATGGTTAAAATCACCAGAAAGAAGTTGAAAGAAGCCCAAAAATCGGAGATTAGCTGACAAAGGCTGAAAGAATAAGAACATTTGCTTTAAAAAGCTGAAATGGGCAGAAAAAAGCTGAAAGAAGCTGAAAAAGAACACAAGCTGAAATGAGCAGAAAAAGGTTTGAATTATGTCAAGAGTCCCGTTCACTTTCAGTGAGAAAAACATGGGTGATAAAGCTAAATGTTACAAAATGTAAAAAATGCACAAAAAAATTAAAGTCTCAGCAGGAACTTTCTGAATGAGTTGAATGTGTTGATATATGACTTAATGAAATGGCAATACAGTAAATACATACATTTTGGAACGAGTTAAGTGCCAAAAAGTATATGGAAGAAAACTGGATTTCAATAGTGTAAATACTTTAGAACCATTCACCCAACAAAGGCCACAGATAATAGAGTGTCATTTCATGGAATCTTTTAGTGCTTCAAGAACTCAGCTACTACCACAGTACACGTCAGTTCAATATCTTTAAAATCAACTGAAACAAAACCATTCTCGTGTTTGCTTAATTCATTTAGCAGTGGTGGACACTGAAACAAGTAGACTCCAAAAGTTAATCAGTTGTAGATGTATGTTATTTATTTATTTATAATTTTCATTGGCATTCAGCCAATAATAGTTCATAAGATATGCTCACGTGAAAAATAAAAGAAAATAGCTTGCCTTTAAAAACATTGTCTTTTTTATTGCTCGGTGCCAAACCAGACAAATTCAAGTCTGTAATCAGAGAAAAGATCAGTGGCGGCTCAATGTAGGGGCGCTAGAGCAACCCCCTCAAGCACCGAAACCACCCACCGTTTCACATTGAAGACTTAATAAAAATATATATATATAATAATAATAATATAAAAATATTTTGAAATGCATTGTACATATTTTTTTGTTATTGTTGTGTAAGATAACTATTTATAGTTAACAATGAGTTAAAGGTGCAGTCTGCAGTTTCTGTAGAACGCAGCACTTAGAAAAATTTTCAACAGGCAAAGCATTCTGATCCCTCCCCCTCAGAGCCATATATGGCTCTGCTCCCCCTTGCTCTGCTGAAATTCAAATTCAAGCTCTGTTTTTATTGGCTGATTCAAATTCAAGCTCTGTTTTTATTGGCTGGTTAACGGCGGGTCACTGTGGCTTTTTAGAAATGCTTTTAGTAACACCTGGAGAAGCAAGGGGACTATAGTTTTTTTCAAAGATTACTTTGTCTAACATCAGTCTGTCAGGAGATAGTGACAAAGTGAAGAAATATGTTAAAAATATATTTTTAGAAAACTTACAGACTGCACTACAGAAACTGCAGACTGCACCTTTAAGTTGTTTCTTTCAAAAACGTTGCCTGATTGGTGACGTATTTCCAGCCCCTGGGGGGCGCAATAATCTAATCCCTAGACTCTCGTTAAAAATGGCACATGCGCCGTTATTTCGCTACGCTACAAGAGATGGGTAGATTTTGGGCGCAGGTATCAACGCCCGGGGGCACGTCGAACACGAGCTGTGCCCATCAGTACCAATCGTGTACTAAAATATTATTGTGAAATAAATTATAAGAATATTTTTATTCGATGTACCAATTTCCCAAGTAATTCTATTAAGCATTGCTAATATTGGTTCAATAGGGTGATAATTTTTTTATCCCTGCTACGGCGACATATTCCTGAACTCGATCTGCAAATGAGAAACATAGTGTAAAGCAATAAAGATGAGCCAGATGAGACAACTCTATAAACGAGACACTCTGTTCACTTCAGAACCCAGCTTGACAGCTCTGAGCAGGCTCCTATTCATTTGCTCTCTCTCTGTCAGAATGTCAGAAGCTGCTATATGTTTACTTGGTCTTTCTTACTGTGGACATTTTGACATGTTGCAGGAGGAAACACACAGGTGTGGCAGTAACGATCCACTCAGCAGCTCCACTGAGCTGCAGAACAAAATGGGACTGGATCTGGATTGTGCAGAGCAACTAATGCTATTCATTTATTTTATTTAGTACAGTTTCAGCATTTTAAATCTAAATCTTGTTAAAAAAAAAGTGCATTCTGAGACTTAACAGACTGTAAAATGGACATTTTGTTCATGCGTTTGCAGCAATGCATGCTCGTTTCTATGGCTCCTGTTTGCTCATGTGTGAAATAAATAATCGAACCCGAATGCTGTCACTCATCCAAGGTGAGGGCACTGCGTGTGGTGGGGAGGAAAGCTGCAGGGAGCTTTAACCTTGCTGCTCTGCTGAGGCATCAGACCAAAACACATGGAAGCCTTGCTGCTATCTGATGGAGCCGAGCTGCAGTCGATGAAGAGGTAGGAGGAGGTTGAAGACAAACAAAAAAAAATGCTTACGAGAGGACGACAGAGGAACTGCTATTATATGAGACAAGAACAAAGAGGGTGAAGAAGATGATGGAGGAGGAAGATGTGACGTCACAGGTTACACTCTGTGCTGCACTGCAACTTGGGACTTTATTTTTTCTACTGTGGATGAGGAACACAGTGTATCCTCTTAACCCAAAAACAGTTTTCATCCAGAGTGATTTCTTCTTTTTGTTACACACACACACACAAACACACAGATGTAGTTGTGTCTGACTGCGTGTCTGCAGCTGGCTGTGTTCTGTGCAGCCCGGTACTTCAGATCACCGTGGATTACAAATGGATTTTCCCTGCAGCCACGGAAATCTCTGGCTTTCAACGTTCAGGCGATTTGACTTTTGAAGCCTTAAACAAACATTTAGTCTTCTCGATCTCAGTCAGTCGGGACACAGCTGTCGTTTTGTTCTGCTGTTTAGAGCAAAGCATGCACATGTAGCAAGAGTTATGCACAGGATGACACCAAAAACTTCTTACTGATGTGATTATTTTTTCCAAGTTTTTAATGTATTTTGGGAAGTAATGACAAAAAATAAAGGTTTTCTGGATTGTTCCTTTGTCCAAATTTTTTGAAAAGCATATCGTTCACTTTAGATACATAGTTCAGATCTTTTGGTGGGGGTTCTGTGAAAAGGACATGAACAACTAATATCTTACCTGTTACAGAAAACACTTTAAATGATCTCCGTTTCAAGAACCAGAGTTTAATTCACAAACTTTTGACTAGTCTGAACTGAGCAGAGGCCAAAGTGTATTGTTGTCATTTTAAAATCATTCCACTCTTAAATGTTTCACACAAACACCACTGAATAAATGACGGGGCGGCCAATTTTGTATTTCATTGCTACTCTGGATAAAAATGAATGAATGAATGAATGAATGAATGAATTTTCTTTCAGCTCGGCATTCAACACCATCATCCCCCAACAGCTCATCCTTAAACTGGACAGTCTGGGGCTAAACACCTCAATGTGTAACTGGCTGCTAGACTTCCTGACCGGGAGACCACAGACAGTACGGGTCGGGAGTAACACATCTAGCACCATCACATTGAACACAGGGGCCCCACAAGGATGTGTGCTGAGCCCCCTTCTATTCACCCTGCTAACACACGACTGCACACCATCATACAGCTCCAACCACTTCATCAAGTTTGCGGACGACACAACAGTGGTGGGTCTCATCAGCAACAACGATGAGACGGACTACAGGAACGAGGTGAGCCGCTTGGCCTTGTGGTGCGGACACAACAATCTCACTCTCAACGTGGAGAAGACAAAGGAGATTGTGTGGACTTCAGGAAGAGGGATGCACAACATGCCCCTCTGACCATCAACAGCACCGCAGTGGAGAGAGTAGACAGCACCAAGTTCCTGGGAGTGCACGTCTCAAAGGACCTGTCCTGGAGCAGGAACACTGCATCACTGGCCAAGAAGGCTCACCAGCGTCTCTACTTTCTCCGCAAGCTGAAAAGGGCTGGAGCTTCAACCCCCATCATGTGCACCTTCTACAGGGGTGCCATAGAAAGTGTCCTGACCAGCTGCATCACTGTGTGGTTTGGTGCATGTACTGCATCCTGCCGCAAGAGCCTCCAGCGCATCGTGAGAGCAGCTGAGAAGATCGTCGGCACCTCCTTCCCCTCACTGCAGGACTTACACAGCAACCGCCTCACTCGGAAAGCCCTCTGCATGGCAGGTGATCCCACACACCCACTACACAGCTGCTTCAGACTGCTGCCATCAGGGAGGAGACTGAGGAGTCTCCAGGCTCGAACCAGCAGACTGAGAGACAGCTCTGTTCATCAGGCAGTCAGGATGCTAAACACTCTGCCTGCTCTGCCTCCCCTCCCATTTGAACTGCCTTAACACAAAAAACTTTCTCACACATTACCACTCAACACAAAGTTTTTAACACTGGACTCTGTGTCATCAAACGGGTTATTCACTAAACTCTCGGTCATGTGCTCATTCAGTTTGCACTACTTCTCATATTTGCACTAATGTTTGTATTACATTACTGCCTATAGTCATACTACTGTTTACATTCACTGTTTACATTTATTAATACGGTTTACATTTATTACTACTGTTTTACATTTATTACTACTGTTTACATTTACACTACTTTTATATCTACACTACTGCTGATACATATACAGTATTCTCTGACTAGCCTTATCTAAGGATGCCAAATGTGCCTTACTGCATATGCCACTTTGCCTCTATACCAACATCAACTACCTCATACATATACTGTGTACATTAACTCATATGCTGCTGTGCCACTCTTTGCAAATGTCAATGCTAGAACCTTCAGTTTATTTTATAGATATACTTTTTATACTTTTTATACTACTATGAAAAAACTCAGGACAGTATTACACTTTTATTATTTCATTTTATGCTTATGTTCATTGGGTGTTTGGTGTTTCAGTGTTGGTGTAAATTTTCATACTTTTATACTACTATGAAAAAACTCAGGACAGTGTTACACTTTTACTATTTTATGCTTATGTTTATTAAATGTTTTAGTGTTTAGTGTTTAGATGGTTACTGTTGCACCGAGGGACTGAGAGAAACGCAATTTCAATCCTGTGTATGTCCTGTACATATTGCAGTTCTGACAATAAAGTTGACTTTGACTTTGATGTTCATTAAATGTTTAGTGTTTTAGTGTTGGTGTAAATTTTCATACTTTTATACTACTATGTTGAACATATTACACCCATTCTCCATAACCTCCACTGGCTTCCTGTCTCCTACAGAATTCAGTACAAAACTGTTCTCATTACACACCAATGCTTACACGGAACTTCACCTGACTATCTAAAGGACATTCTTGCACCATATTCAACCACCCAGTCTCTACGATCACAGAACACTAATCTGCTTCACATTCCACAAACCAAATTAAGGACCATGGGAGACCGGGCATTCTGTGTGGCTGCCCCCCGCCTATGGAACTCCCTCCCTGACTACTTGAGAGCTCCACAGTCACTGGTTGACTTTAAACAAGGCTTTAATACTTTTTTTAAGCAAGCCTATTCTGCCTCCAGATGATTTTATCTTGATCTTGGTTGATATTATTATTGATTTTACTTGATTTTATCACTTGTTTTATTTATTTATTTTTTAAGCAGGCCTATTCTGCCTCCACATGATTCTGTCTTTAATCTTAGTTGATATTATTATTGATTTTACTTAATTTTATCACTTGTTTTATTTGTTGTAGCACTTTGAGATTTTTATTAATGAAAAGTGCGGTATAAATTGAATTCATTATTATTATTATTATTATTATGCAAAAACTCAGGACAGTGTTACACTTTTACTATTTTATGCTTATGTTTATTAAATATTTCAGTGTTTTAGTGTTTAAATGGTTACTGTTGCACCGAGGGACTGAGAGAAACGCAATTTCAATCCTGTGTATGTCTTGTACATATTGCAGTTCTGACAATAAAGTTGACTTTGACTTTGACTTGACTTTGACGAATGAACGAATGAATAAATGAATGAATGAATGAAACGGTCCTGCAGGAAGTGCCCTGGGCTGTATTAGCCCTACAGCTGGCTGCTGCTGCCAATATTTGCACTTGCAAATATTCATGGCCTTGGATCTTCACAAACGTTTTATGTAAAACGGGTTCATTGGCAAGATGTACTTAGAGAAAAGGTCTGCCTTAAAGTGAAGGATACATCAATTGTGATGGTCGTCTATTATTAGGAAAACGGAGCTTTAAAACAATTTTTTTTGTTATTCGAAGGAGATACATGAGGCATACAAGATATCGTTGTAAGTCAACTTCCTCTAGAAAGTAAAGTGTTGTTTGCTGGGCTTATACCCGAAGGACGGACAAATATTTGTTTAATATTTTATTAGTGGCGCGAAAAAAAGCCCTCACGAAAAAATGTCTTTACTGGAGAGCCCAACGTTGAACATATGGATGAACATCATACAATAATGTGTTATGTGTTGTCATCATTGTATGGGAACATACAATGATGACAACACATAACACATTATTGTCCATTGTATAATGAAATTGGCTCTCTGCCTTTAACTCATGATACACTCAGGTGGAGCAGTGGGTGGCTATTTAAAAAGCCCGGGGAGCAATTGGGGATTGGGTGTGCTGCTCAGGGACACCACGAGATGTGCAATGACTGGGCATCGAACCTGGGACTTTTGGGTCCCGAGTCGGCTGACCTGCCTCTGCCCCACCTTGACTCCAATATATAGAGGATGGAGAGAATAACTGCAGAAGTAAAATGACAAAATGGACCAATTTACTTTGTGCTGGAAGAAATGGATGGTTTCTATAAAATCACGCAGACCTGTAATATCTGAATGATACATTGATTGTAACAAAAACCACTTTCACTCCCTTTTTGTGTTATTGTTTATGTTGTGTTATTTTGTTTTAAAAAAGCAGGCATTTAAATGGATGGTTTCCTAATAATTGAAGTGGATATGCATGTTAAATCAATTTATAATGTCAATAAAAATATATAGATAATAAAAACATGTACTTTTCATCTTGTAGAATGAAATAGTGAGATTATTGTCTAGTGTTAATCTAAATAAAATAGTAGTTCTATAAACAATCCATCTTTATTTGAACCCAGCGACTGAATGGCTCTGACATGTGCAGATAAACACGGTTAAACACTTTGTTCAGCAAGGCTTTGGTGGCTCACTCCACGATGACTGTTCTGAAAAACGCTCCCCATCAAGGGATCAACCGATGCCTAAATCCATTACTAAAAAAAACTTACCAATCCTTTGGGATTACTACGCTTAGCAAGTGGACATTGTGCATGGTGCAAATCTGGCATTAGGCAGGGAAAGGCTGTCAGTGGTCCATCAACACCTGATCCACTGATCTACATGTTTTCTACGGGCGAAGATGCATCTATCTGTGAAGATACACCTGACCTGAACCTCTTGCTTAAGAGCTTTATTCATTTTGTGCCTCAGTATGAAATAAAGACATCCAGATTGGCATAAAACAAATAATCAATGTGCCTTTTCTTCTAAAGTGTTTGTGTTAGATTGCCTTCGCTGAAGCAGAGGCTAGAAGGAAAAGCTTCAAGACATTTTTAAGATTTATCCTCAAAATGTTTTGAAACAATCAGCCTTAAATTCAGATAATTACATTATAAGCAGGTTTTTGTTTGTGCTTTTAAACTCTGGGTGGCATCCAGCTCAGACAGGCAGTGAAATATTAGAGCTGACTGTTTCCTGCTGAGTGTTGGTTCCAGTGGGAATTATACCCACAGGTCACATCTTTTCTCTTAGGCTGTAATCTGCAAAACAATAATGCCAGCATGAGCGTGCAGTAGTTTCAGCATTTTATTTTATTTTATTTCCCCCCACCACACACACACACTTTTTGTTTGCAAATGTAATATTTATCCAGAACGAGCACACACAACTCATCCCGTGTCGTTTTCTGCTCGTTAGATTTAAAAATGACTCGCGACGCAAGCCGGTTTCTGATGTGCGCGATAAATCACAGCAAAGCTAAAAGCTATGAGAAATTACGTCATTTGATTATTTATGCTGATTTGGTTATTGTCCTGAAAAATTATTGTTTTTGTTTTCAAGGCGTCCAAATATCCCTCTCCATATTTTGTCTTTGACGTTCTTGCTATCAAGGACTGATGCTTTTAGCCTGATCTCACACAAGGGTTTGAATAAATACACAAAATTGCAAAGTTTCCACTCACCCTTTTACTTTTTACTCCAACAAAAGTGTGTTTCCTCTTCACAGTCATGCCCTTTACCTGTTTCTCTTGATCTGCAGCCACTTAAAAAGCCAGAAGTCATAAGATTTAACGAGCTTCAAGCTTCACAGATTATTGCAGCTTTGTTGAAAACACATATCGTGCTTCATATCAGCTTAAAGGTTA
>JBBPBX010039855.1:16092-29682 GCA_038048925.1 Garcialebias charrua | reverse complement strand
GTCAGTCACAGAAAGAGAGAGAGACATTTTGTTCTTGTATTGTTCTTTTAATTCAGTAAACCTCTTTTTGAAGCATATCACATGGTGTGGCCTCTGTTTTTGCTTATTTTGTCTAATTGTTACAACTTACCCCAGCAAGTGTGGTTGTAACAAAGGACCACCATGTATTTGACATGAACTCATGAGGTCTGTGATATTCTTGCAGAGGTTTGAATTGGTGCCATTTGTAGTCAACAAATGTGGGTATTTTGTATAAAAGTTTGAAAACTCTAGCTCAAAAATTCTGTGAGTTAAAGGTGCTGGAGCAAAAAGTGTTACAACCATACCCGGTCTCCCCTACAGGACAGGAATGCACTTTATAAAGTTGATGACACTGGAAAAGTTTGTATAATAGCTGAAGATGTTGAGTAAATTCAGGAGATGCTTATGTTGCATCTAAGAAGGTTAGACAGGGGGAAAACAAAATAAAATAAGGCTTTACACACACCAAGCTCCTGCACAGACTTATTTTAGATGTCACAAAGGTGTTGGTGCTACATGACTTTTGTGTCATCAGGGCAGAAAGGCCTTATCTTTGCTGTAGGTCTTTTTTATTAAGCTTTTGTGGGCTGGTCGGTTTCCATCCATCCATCCATCCATCCATTCATCCAAATAATGTATTTCAAAGAAAGAAAGATAAGATTTCTTGTTTCACCAAATATATATTAACATGAAAAATAAATTCTAAAGATAACCTTACATAAAGATAAACAAAAACATTTTAGAGCAAAATTATCTGGGAAAAACAAGGCTATTTTAATTAAACACGCTGCTCCATTCAGCTTTTTTATCATGATGACAGCAGCTGACAGCTGCGTCAACGGCTGATCCATCCGATGTTAACTGTACATTTTACCTTTTCAAACGGCCAGTTGAATCTGCATAATTGGTGCACCATTATCGTGCTTTAAATTTTAGTTTCTTTGCTGCGATTTGTAAAACCTAAAGCCAATCCAACGCGTGTGATTGCGCGATGCGCAGCTGGACACAGACCATGGCTGCAGACACGGAGCCGAGTAGAGGCTCACTTTACCGCAGTGGCTGCGCGCATGGCGCGGTGATTACGTGTGTCTGCTTTGTCTAATGAAATAAAGATAGTGGATGGATGGATGGACGTATGGATGGATGTATTATGTAGGATGGAAACTGATTTGCTTGCGATTTGCTTGCGCACGCAGTAAAGGCTTCTTTTTTTTTCCCTCGGGTCGGTCGGAAAAACAGCTGACAGCTCTGACGCTTTGATCGGCTTTATTTTATTATTTTCCTTGTTCCTTGTGTCCACTGGGCGATCTATAGATGTTAAGTAGCCATGTGCTTCTTTCAAAGCTGCACGTTATTGGCCGAAGCCAGTAACAAAGCTCTGATACCAGCCAAACAAGTCCCGCATGTTAATCAGCTGTGAGGGTCCCCGCCCCCAGTACGCAAATCACTGCGGCTTGGTTTTACTCTGAAAACAAACGGATTTCTAACACAAAGTTTATCAGTTTAAACACTTATAAAGTGTTTTTTAAAGCATGGGATGGTTTCTTCACAACTTCAACTGGTACATTTTGCAAAAAAACGATTTTCACTAATTTCTCAGAAGTTGAAGGTTTATTGATTTTTTCTCAGTTAGAGCTGTGCCGACTTGTTCCTGGATTTGGAGTGGCTGGTCACAAATGGTTGCCTTATAGTGACAGGGATGTTGTTGGTCCAGTCTATCAAGTAGTTGTTCCAATTAAGTTCGGAAACCTTGTTTTGAAAACCGCTCATGGAGAACTGTCTGGCCATCTAGGAGTCAATAAAACTTATAACCGAGTGTTGCGTTATTTTTATTGGCCCCGTCTGAAAAAAGATGTCTCTCATTTTGTGAAAACCTGTCACACCTGTCAGTTAACTGGAAAACCTAATCAAACCTTGAAACCAGCTCCACTTTTTCCCATACCTGCCGCTGGTAAACCTTTTGAACATTTAATAATCGACTGTGTTGGCTCATTGAATCCTTCAAAGTCAGGATCTGTGTATTTACTGACAGTTATGTGTAAAAGCACTCGTTATCCTGCAGCATATGCTCTGAAAACCATTACAACAAAGTCTGTGGTCAAAGCTTTATCTAATTTCATTTCAGTGTTTGGAATTCCAAAGACTATTCAGACAGACAGAGGTACCAATTTCACTTCACGCATGTTTGCTGAGATTTTGAAACAGCTTAGTGTAGCACATAAACAAAGCAGTGCTTATCATGCGCAAAGCCAGGGGGCACTAGAGTGTTTTCACCAAACTCTGAAGGAATTGTTGCGAGCATACTGCACCGAGTTGAACAGAGACTGGGAAGAAGGTCTGCCTTGGCTTCTTCTGTCAGCTCGGGAAGTGGTTCAGGAGAGCACAGGGCTCAGTCCAAATGAGCTAGTGTTTGGACATCATGTGCCTGGTCCCCTTGCTATTCTAAAAACTAACTTGGAGAAGTCTGATCCACCATCAAACTTGTTCGATTACATTAGTGGCTTTCATTGCAGGCTTTTCTTGGCTGGCAAATTAGCTTCTGAGAATCTTAAAAAAGCTCAGAAAATGATGAAACAATGGTTTGACCCAAAAGCTGAAAATAGAGTGTTCCACCCAGGAGATAAGGTGCTTGCCTTATTACCTACTCAAGGTTCTCCATTTCAGGCAAAGTTTTATGGTCCATATTCTGTGTTGAAACAGGTGTCGGCACAAGATTACATGGTTTCTACCCCAGACCGTAATCGATCAACTCAGCTTTGCCATGTAAACTTACTGAAACCTTACTTTGGTCGTACTCTGGAAGAAAAAGATGTATAGGCAGTTGCTGCCTTTGTGAAAGTAGACTGGAGCTACACTGCAAAATCAGATGAGGATGTACAGACTCCAGAAGATGCTGTATTTCAGCCAAGACTTAAGAACTCTGAGTTGTTGTCAAACTTACAACCATTGTTGAGCCATTTGTCTGCTGAAGAAAGTGAGCAGTTGAAGCAGTTGATTTTAGATTTTCATATATTGTTTGGTGATGTCCCAATGTGTACTAACTTAATTGAGCATGACATTGATGTGGAGAATGCGCAGCCCATCTGCCAGCATTTCTATAGAGTTTCTCCAGAGAAAAGTAAATTTATGGAATCAGAAATTCAGTATTTGCTGGACAATGGCTTGATTAAACCATCCTCCTCCAGTTGGGCCTCACCCTGTGTGTTGGTTAAAAAACCTGATGGTACTTACAGATTCTGTACTGATTACAGGAAAGTGAACAGCATCACAAAACCTGACTCCTACCCGCTTCCTCGGATGGAAGATTGTGTTGACTGTGTTGGAACTGCAAAGTATGTGAGTAACTTTGATTTGCTTAAGGGTTACTACCAAGTACCCTTATCTGCTTGGGCCCAAGAGGTGTCTTCGTTTATTGTACCAACAGGATTATACTCTTACAATGTCATGAGTTTTGGCCTTAGGAATGCACCTTCCACTTTCCAACGGTTGATGAATCAAGTTGTGGCTGGGTTGGAAGGTTGTGCTGTTTACTTGGATGATGTGGTGGTTTTCAGTGACACATGGACTGAACACATGCTACGCATCCAGCACTTGTTTCAGCATCTTCAGGATGCTCGTCTAACTGTCAACTTAGCAAAATGTGAGTTTGCAAAAGCTACAGTGACTTATCTAGGAAAAGCTGTCGGGCAAGGACAAGTGAAACCAATAAGAGCTAAAGTCCAAGCCATTGATAATTTCCCACCTCCTACCTCAAAAAAGGAGTTGATGAGGTTTTTGGGGATGGTGGGTTACTATGGAAACTTTTGTGAGAATTTCTCTACTGTGGTGGCTCCATTAACTGACTTATTAAAGGCTAAAGTCCAGTTTAGGTGGTCTTTGGCCAGTCAGAAGGCATTTGAAAATGTCAAGCTCCTCTTAAGTACTGCACCCGTTTTGTCTGCTCCAAGATTAGATCGGCCCTTCCAATTACAGGTTGACGCAAGTCAAGTGGGTGCAGGAGCCATCTTGCTGCAGACCGATGAAGAAGGGGTCGGCCATCCAGTGTGTTTCTTTTCTAAAAAGTTCAATCAACATCAACTCAACTACTCTACCATTGAGAAAGAAGTTCTTGCTCTAATTTGGGCATTGCAGCACTTTGATGTGTATGTGAGCGGGGGTTCATTTCCTGTTGTGGTGTATTCGGATCATAACCCTTTGACCTTTTTGCACTCTTTACAGAGTCCAAATCAGCGTTTGGTGCGATGGGCCTTATTCCTACAACCTTACAACCTGGAAATTCGGCACATTAAAGGCACCGAGAATGTGCTGGCGGATGCGTTGTCTCGTGCCATTGATGGACCAGACTAGCAGGAGAGTGGTTGCAGAGCTCCTGGTTGGACCCTCTGTTTAAAGGGGGGAGGTGTTACGGCTGCAGTTGTTTTTGCCTCTGCAGGCCTTCTGCAGGTGTTTTGTATTGCCCTGATTGGTGCACTCCCTATTATTTAAGCTGCCATGCATTCAGCAGGAGAGAAGGCTTTTCCCCCTTCCTCCTCCTCAGAACACCATTTTGGTTTGGTTTGTACCTTATGGTTGGTGTTGGTGAGTTTTGTCTGCAGTAATCATTTTGGGTTTCTCATTTTAGGCATTCATTTATTCATTTATCTAGCAGGTATTCATTTTTCTAGGTTTCTTTGCTCTAAAATAATTTAATAAATACCTTTTTTAGTTAATCAGAAATCCTTGTGTGATCTCCTTTAATGTTACCCCACCAAATGAGCCTGGTGGACGTAACATTTACAAATTATTAGCTATATAAGACATTTGAGATAAAATTAAAATTTTTATAATTTATTTTAGTAGCGCACGCGAAGAAGTCAAACCGAAACAATTTATAATCTAGCAGATTTGACCATTTCGTGAATTGATTAAGGAACGGTTAAGCTCAGGAACCCTTGTGCTATAAAGTCAGCTAAGAAATATATTTTTTAAGCGTTTATTTAGCTAAATTTAAAGAAATAAAGCGTCCCACCCGCCTGCATGCAAATCGGCAAACTACTTTTTAAAATCCAGCTGATTTGAACATTTCGTGAATTGGTTAAGCTCAGGAACCCTTGTGCTATAATGTCAGCTAAGAAATATATTTTTTCTCGCAAAGAAATAATAGTTTTTACCGTGTTTACTTGTAAATTCCTTCGTGCCGGCTCACTTCTGTGGCAGCCATTTTAAGCAGGGCAAATGAGGCGCTGACGCGTCGCGTAGCGGTGACGCATAATAGATGCGTATTGTACAACGAAGCGTGTTATTTACGGATTTTTCAAATATATTGGCAATAATTGGACAAAGCGTGTTATACACAGGAGCGTGTTAAAGTCCAACGAATACGGTAATAAACATCTGAAAAAGCACCACATTAAAGAGCACAATGATTGTTTAACCAGGCACTGTTGTAAAGTTAATTTTACTTTGGATGTTCGAGCTCTCTGGCTTCAGTGGTGTGTTCCTCTCGTTTAGTCCGAAGCAGGCTGTCTAATATCCATCAGCTGCACTCAGTCTGCCCGTCTCGGAGGAGGAGCAGACTGAGTGCAGCTGACTGAAATCAGACTGTTTGTATGTTTTACTTGTATGTTTTTACCTTTTCCTTTTTCTGTCACAGTTTTCTTTAATGAATGACATACTGTAATTGTTAAGGGAATCTGTGTTTGTTTTCTTCCAAACAAGTGTGATCCTATCTTCCACGAACCTGAAAGAATGATTTAAACATTAAACATTTGGGTTGATTTGAAATTTCATAAAACAAATGTCTATGTCTGCTGAAACATCTCCACATGTGATTCCCTGCCGGCTGCTCTGCAAGGCAGGGAATCAAACTATGGAATGGATTTTCTGAAGGAAATTAATTTCATAGTTTGAAGCCAGCTAAAATGTGAGTAGATACATGAGGACTGAGAGCAGCACTGTCGCTAACGGCTAACCAACTTTTCATCTCAACATGTCCGCTGTGTGGAAGTATTTTACACTAAACACCAAAAGACAGCACATGCAATGTCTGCAGAGCCGCTGTACCAAGAGAAGAAAGCTCCATTGCAACCTACAATACATCAAACTTAATAAACATCTGAAAAAGCACCACATTAAAGAGCACAAGGATTGTTTAACCAGGCTCTGTTGTAAAGTTAGTTTTACTTTGGACGTTGTAGCTCCCTGCCTTCAGCACTGTGTTCCTCTCGTTTAGTCTGAAGCAGGCTGTCTAATATCTGTCAGCTGGACTCAGTCTGCCCGTCTCGGAGGAGGAGCAGGCTGAGTGCAGCTGACTGAAATCAGACTGCCTGCTTCACTGCTTGACTGAATATTTGCAGCCAAGATATAGTTTACATTTACCCTCCAGGACATATTTATCAGTACAACGGTAGACAATCATAAAAAAGCATATGAACTGGAAAAACAAAAGAAAATTATTTAAATTAAAATAAATAAACGAAACAAAACAGCTACATTATAAAGCGATGTAAAATACTAAAATCAGGAACATGTCTGTGTTGGTTTTTGCCATGAACTTAGCAGATGTTTGAAGCCATTAATCACTTTAATATCCACTTCTTTAATATCCACTTCTTTAATATCCACTTCAGCATATTGTTTTTATGCTATTAGTGCTTAGTGTATATTTAGTTGATGTTTTTCTTAGTTCATATCTTAGACCTTATTACTGTTTTTCTTTTACATTTTGTTGTGGGATGTAACTGGGACCCTGTGTACATAATCTCATTCCACCCCATGTACCACATGTGGTGTGTATGACAGTAAAACTCTATGACTGACTGACTCTGACTTTAAAGCTAGGAATAAAAACATGCTTTGTGTTAGCAGGATTTAATTCTAACTTTGAAACTTATCCAACATTAAAACTTACCTCAAGTTGCGTTTTTGGACATGCATGCTTATGTTTGTACAAATTGTACTTGCCTGTAGAAAGGAGATTATTACAGCCTCATATAAAATCAATAATGATGATTTTACCGGAATAGTATCGGTATCGGTCGACATCCAGATTTAGGTATCGTGATATGATCAAAATTTGTTGTTGTTTAAGTGGATCGGTGCATCCTTAGTTTTAATGAAACTAACCTTATAGTTGATTTTTTTAAAATAAATTATGTAGCGTCCATCCAACCAAGGCCTTATCAGAGACAAAAGTGTCCCTCAAAGACACAGAACGTCCTCAGAGACACTGTGTCTCCTACCCACTTCTTTTGTGTGTGTTAATCTCCCAAGTCAGGATGAGTCTACATCCTGACCACCCCTGGTTCCATTCTGACTATGATAATTAAATCTATCTGATAATCAACTCTCTTTTCTGAAAGAGACACCTATGCCCCTTTTCCACTGTTATGGTGCGGTTCAGTTCAGCTCGGGTCAGCTCGTGTGTGGTTGTGTTTCCATTACACTTCTGGACCCGTTCTGTAGACGGGGTCCAGAATCCAACTCTTCTTACCACCTGGTGGCGGTAGTGCTCCCTTAATCTTGCCTGGACATCTGCGGCTATCAACAATTCATCAATTTTCCAATGCACAAGATGGGCCACACACTCTGCTGCTCTGGACTTTCTCCTCTTAACTGTTCTTCTGATGAACTTCCATTTACTGATCACCTGATGATTTCATTCAATGTTAATCTTAAATTTTCCTCAGATAAACCTCAACGCACCCTTTCCTTCCGTAATATCAAGAATATCAACCATGAAACTCTTTTATCTCATATTAATAATACCCTCTCCACTTTCAACTCCTCGAACCCAGATGATCTCGTCACATTATATACTGTAACACCAGCCTCACCAACATCCTTAACTCTGTTGCTCCCCTGAAAACCCGGACTGTTTCCTTCGCCAACTCTGCACCCTGGTTCACTCCAGCACTCCACTCCCTGAAAACCAAAGGTCGGCGGCTAGAGCGTCTTTATAAAAAATCCGGTCTCACAATTCACAAGGAACTTTATGCAAACCACCTCATCCATTACAAGAACAGTATTTCTCAAGCCAAATCCAGCTACTTCTCTGACATCATCAGTTCTAATGTTGGTAATTCAAAGACATTGTTCTCTCTCCTTCACCGTTCTGTCTCATCTCCTAACTCTCTACCCTCTCACATGGTTTCCACAGAATTTTGCAACTCCCTGATGTCATATTTCAATGAAAAGATTATTTCAATTCATAAACACCTTGGTCCAAATACTGCCCCCAGCATCCATGTTGAACTCCCCCCTCCCTCCCTCCCTTTCTCTGTCTTCTCCCTCCCCTCTGCTGATGACATTGCTGACATTATCAGCAAGTCCAAGTCCTCATCCTGTCAACTTGACCCATTTCCCACAGTTCTTGTTAAATCCTGTCTCCCGTCTCTGCTCCCTATCATCACTAATATCATCCACTCCTCCCTAACCTCTGGCATTGTTCCCACAGCCTTCAAATCTGCTGCCATCACCCCCATCATCAAGAAACCAGGTCTTGACTTCACCAACTTCAGTAATCTTCGTCCGATCTCCAATCTGCCCTTCATCTCCAAGATCCTTGAAAAAACTGTTGCTAGTCAACTTCACTCTCACCTGTCCAACAACAACATTTATGAAGAGTTTCAATCTGGATTTCGCCCCCACCATAGCACCGAAACAGCCCTAGTAAAAATTACTAACGACCTTCTTCTTGCTGCTGACTCTGGTCTTCTGTCCATCCTCATTCTTCTTGATCTAAGCTCTGCCTTCGACACCATCTGTCATTCTATCCTCCTCAACAGACTAACCTCCATTGGCATCTCAGGTACCCCGTTAGACTGGTTCACCTCCTATCTCTCTGACCGCACTCAATTCATTCAGCTTAAATCCTTCCGTTCCCAGTCTTCCCCTGTCTCCACGGGTGTCCCCCAAGGCTCTGTCCTCGGACCCCTCCTCTTCATCATTTACCTCCTTCCTCTAGGCCACATCTTCCGCAAACACGGCATCCATTTCCACTGCTATGCTGATGACACGCAGCTCTACTTGTCATCAAAACCAAACTCCACCCACCCACCCTCCATCCTCACCGACTGTCTCAACGAGCTAAATCACTGGTTTTCTAACAATTTCCTTCAACTAAACAGCAACAAAACAGAAGTCATTCTCGTCGGTACCAAAAACTCTATTTCAAAATCAGAACATCTTCTCGTCCCCCTTAACAACTCTCTGCTATCCCCCTCCCCTCAGGTCAAGAGCCTCGGTGTCATCCTCGACACCACTCTCTCCTTCACTTCACACATCAACAATATTACTCGGTCTGCCTATTTCCACCTCCGTAATATTAACCGTCTCCGTCCTTCTCTCACACCCCGCTCCACAGCCATCCTGGTGCACAGTCTTGTGACTTCCCGTATTGACTACTGCAACTCCCTTCTCTACGGCCTCCCCAACAAATCTCTCCACAAGTTACAGATGGTCCAGAACTCAGCTGCCCGTGTCATCACTCAAACCTCCTACTATAACCACATCACTCCTGTCCTGCAGCAGCTCCACTGGCTCCCGGTTAAATCACGCATCATCTTCAAAATTCTACTCCTCACGTTCAAAGCTATCCACAACCTTGCCCCTCCTTATCTATCTGACCTCCTCCAAATCCCCATCCCATCACGCTCTCTCAGATCCTCCTCTTCGCTACATCTCCATGTACCCTCTGCCCGCCTCTCCACCATGGGGAGCAGGGCCTTCACCTGCTCTGCCCCTCACCTCTGGAACGCCCTACCGCCAGACCTTCGAAACACCACCTCCCTTTCTCTGTTCAAGACTGCCCTGAAAACCCATCTCTTTAGACTAGCTTATCACTAACTTTACTAAATGTATTTTTATCCATTTTATATCCTTTATGTATTTTATATTTCAATTTGTCGCTGATAATGTTTGCTCTGTATTACACTGTGTTGGTTTGTTAAGTGTCCTTGGGTGTCCTGAAAGGCGCTTTTAAATAAAATTATTATTATTATTATTAGTATTATTATTATTATAAGCTATTTACTAACCACCACAAGAAGAAGAACACTGTAAAGGCTTTTCCACAGAATGCTGTGGAAGAGATGTCATGCTCTAATGGAGTACCTCATGAACTGTAACTTTTAAACCTGATTAATAATCCTACCTTATTGCCTTCCCTGCCTGCTTTAAACCCATGTATTTTCCATTTTAGTATAGATTTTTACAATAAAGATGTATTAAAAAAAACTTCACTTTTATTATTTAGATATGCACAAGATTCATGTTAAAGTTACAAAACATCACACTGTGATCTTTGAAACTGCTTTTACAAAAAGCTATAACAATTTGGTTAAATTTTGTCCTTAAATGTTAAAGGTTTGTTTTTCATTAAATTTAAAAACATCAAAGTATTACTTATTAATTAGTCAGTTGGTCTGCAAATGCCGTGGGGTCCTCCTAGAAGAGCTGAAGAGGTGGCTGTTGATGCATGTGTCTCCCTGGTAAAGCTGCTGCCCCCACGACCCGGAAGCAGAATATAATGGATGGATGATGGGTGGATGGATGGATGGATGATGGCACTGGTAAAGCTGCTGCCCCCACGACCCGGAAGCAGAAGATAATGGATGGATGATGGGTGGATGGATGGATGATGGATGATGGCACTGGTAAAGCTGCTGCCTCCACGACCCGGAAGCAGAATATAATGGATGGATGATGGGTGGATGGATGGATGATGGATGATGGCACTGGTAAAGCTGCTGCCTCCACGACCCGGAAGCAGAATATAATGGATGGATGATGGGTGGATGGATGGATGGATGATGGCTCTGGTAAAGCTGCTGTCCCAACGACCTGGAAGTAGAAGATAATGGATGGATGATGGAGGAGACCATCAAACAGCATGAGTGTTCAGTTCAGTTGAACACCTGCCTGTTTGCTTCAGATCAGCTGTTCAAATCTCTGCAGGTTTCGCTTTCGTAAATGAGATTTACCTGACTAAATAAAGGTTGAATGAAAAAAGGTGCACCAGGTCTTTCAGCTGAATCTCTCAGGGGCCACAGTTGGACGGTCGATAACTGAAAACTGTCCTTTCTGAATGTTTGACTGTTTTTATCTGACTTCATCCTAGAATCAAAAAAATTGTAACGTAATAACAGTTGAGCAGATTCTGGTAATATTTTCTTAGGATTCATTAAAGGTCAAAAGCAAATGGAAATTTTTCTTAAAGAGCAACTAAACCCCGGTCTAAAAACGTGTTTACGGTGACCCCTATGGGGTTGAACAGAGGAATTGCACCTTAATTTTCTTATTGGTCAAGGACGTTCACTCTGATGTGTCTTGTACACTCTGACATCACAAAGGTGGTTCAAGCAGAGCCAATCCCCTGCAGAGATGAGAAGGTCCTGCATCATTCATACCTTAGAGATTTGTAGAGTGAGTGAGGTGAAGTTTTTGGGTGTTATTATTGATGACAAACTGACATGGAAACAACACATAAATTCTGTAAGAATAAAAATAGCTAAATCGATTGCAGTACTATACAAGGTCAGAGACCTATTGAATGATAAAGCTCTGTATTTGTTGTATAACACAATCATTGTTCCACACTTAATCTATTGTATTGATGTTTGGGGGAAAGCGTGTAAAACAATCACAAAGCCTATTTTTGTATTACAGAAAAGAGCTGTAAGAATTATCACTAGAAAACATTACTGTCATCCATCCAGTACATTATTTTATCAACTGAAATTATTGAAGTTCCATGATTTGGTTGATTATAATATTTTATCAATTATGTATAGGGCTCAGAACAACAAATTACCTTTAAATATCCAAATGCACTTTGTTAAAAGACAAAGTTGTTATAATCTTAAGGGGACAGAGATGTTTGTAAAACCACAATTCAGAACTAGCTTGAAGGGACGTTCTACCTCAATCCAGGGAATTAGATTATGGAATGGCTTGGAGAATGTAGTTAAAAATGCCAAGTCACTGTTTACATTTAAAAAAATGATCAAAAGGAATTTGTTGAAAAAATATATATGAATTAGCATAATGTGTATTGTATTATTTATTAGTAATGTATTAGTATTAGAAAATTAGAAAGAGTTAGTCATTTTGTACTACTGGTGGAAGATTATTAATGTGCTTTGTATCAATTTTTAATTATGTATTAGTATTAGAAAATTAGAAAGAATTAGTCATTTTGTACTACTGGTGAAATATTATTAATGTGTTTTGTATCGATTATTAGTTACGTATTAGTATTAGAAAATTAGAAAGAGTTAGTCATTTTGTACTACTGGTGAAATATTATTATTGTTTAATCTGATTGTTTGAAAAAAGGGGCAGATATAATAAGATTTATTCTTCTTTCTGCTTCCTTTCATTTTTTTACATTGTGTACGTATCATTAATGGGATTGTCTTGTATTGTGTTTCTTTTGTAAAAAAATGAACAAATTTAATAAACATAAACATAAACCTTATATGGAAGTGCCACATTTCACTCCTGACAAGCGGTTTTCTTTTTCTTTTTTTTTTCCATTTATTTTTAAGCCTTTGGTTTTGGATGGAATGGGTGGAATAGATAAATACATCTACATGTTTATCCTTTGTTGTTGCTTGGTGTATGTTGTTGGCTAGAGGTTTAATTTGTTTTAGGTTGTTGCTGGTGGAGGCGTGAACAAAAGCACAACTCTACCTCCACCCCTCCTTGTCTCTCGACACGCCCATTTTGATTGTGATTTTGAATCTGCTTAGGGGGAGGAGGTACCTTCTCAGCCTGTGTTTAGTTGCTCTTTAACTTCCAGTATGGATTTAAACTAACACTATACACACTTAACATTGTAAAATATGTTTAGGAAATTTAATGTTCAAGGACACCACTTGAGAAAAAATTTTAATAAGAAAAGTAACAAATAAAAAATGTACGAAATTAAAAAGTACTGCATCCATCTAATGATCAGTGTTGCCAGGTGAGAAATGTAGGATTATCGTACTAGAGATAAAAAATTGTCGTATTTTGAGGGAAATTATCATACACCCGTCATAACCAAAATAATGTCTATTAATGCGCTATAGTCATTCTAGTGTTGTGTGGCATTATTCATGCCCTGCATGAGAGCATGAAACTAATTTGATCATAATAAGTTAAACAGCGCCACCCTGGGAATTTCACCCAGAGAATATTATCTTATTGCTTTTAAGGCACCGCAGGTTCGCTTTGCACAAATTGAAGCATCCGGAACAACTGTTCATTGTAACATAATAATTTATTAACAGTTAGTATGAGTCATTCTTAAAAACATCCTTAAAATTCCATGTTTATCCATCCATCCATCCATTTTCTTCCGCTTATCCGTGGTCGGGTCGCGGGGGTAGCAGCCTAAGTAGGGAGGCCCAGACTTCCCTCTCCCCAGCCACTTGGAGCAGCTCCTCTGGGGGAATCCCAAGGCGTTCCCAGGCCAGCCGAGAAACATAGTCCCTCCAGCGTATCCTGGGTCTTCCTCTGGGTCTCCTCCCAGTGGGACATGCCCGGAACACCTCACCAGGGAGGCGTCCAGGAGGCATCCTAACCAGATGCCCGAGCCACCTCAAC
>JBBPBX010039854.1:0-18855 GCA_038048925.1 Garcialebias charrua | reverse complement strand
CCAAGGCATTTGATACAGTTGATCACAGACTATTGACAAACATCCTGGAACACTCTGGTCTATCAAAACTTGCAGTCTCCTGGTTCACCAACTACCTAACTGACAGAACGCAGTCTGTTCATGTAGCCGGATCCTCCTCTACTTTCTTAGATGTTGTGAAAGGGGTGCCACAGGGTTCTGTCTTGGGTCCCATTCTTTTCTCCCTATACATAAACGATCTTTGCAGTGATCTGTCAAATGCCTCCCACCATTATTACGCAGATGACACCATCATCTATTGCTGTTCTTCCTCCCTCAGCCAAGCTTTCACCTCTCTTCAGGACGCTTTTAATATTATTCAGTCACGGCTGCAAAAACTTAGACTGGTCCTAAATGCCGACAAAAGCAAGTGCATGGTTCTTGCCAACAGAAAGCAGCAACCAGAGAACCCACCTCAAATTGGAACCCAAGAGGGAAAACAAATAGAAATGGTCTCCACCTACAAATATCTAGGTTTCAACATTGACACTGAACTGTCTTTTAAAACCCACATCTCCAAAATGGCCACTAAACTGAAACTGAAGCTAGGTTTCTTCTTCAGAAACAAATCCTGCTTCTCATGCAAAGCCAGGAGAACATTAGTAGCTGCAACATTCATGCCAATACTAGACTATGGTGACGTGCTGTACATGAGTGCTGCATCAAAATACCTACAGTCCTTAGACTCCATTTACCACGGTGCCCTTCGGTTCATTACTGACTCCAGTTATCGCACTCATCACTGTGAGCTTTACGTAAAATCTGGCTGGTCATCTCTCAGCACTCGCAGATACACTCACTGGATATCCTTCATCTACAAGACCCTCCTAAACCTAGTCCCGTCATACCTCACCTCCTTAATACAAACATCACACAGTCATTACTCCCTGCGCTCTAACGATTTAGTCCTCCTGTCAGTTCCTCCTGTCAGAACTGAACTAGGAAAAAGAGCATTCAGCTTCGCCGTCCCCTCAGCCTGGAACAACTTACAGAAAGATCTGAAACTATCAACATTCATCTCTCCTGGATCCTTTATGTCAACCGTAGTAGAAAATGTCATCAAGAAACTTGACCATTGCAGATGTTTCTAACCATTACTTATCCAATATACATGTCATTGTTGATTTTTTTAACTTTATTTACCCAACCGAGGTCTGTCTGCTTGTTTTGTATATAATGTATATAGAAATCTGTCATATCCTGTTGGTTTTGAACTGTCATCTGTTTACTGTGATTGTAGTTTTCTTTATTTTCTTTTGATAAGTGCAAATGCCTATTGCCAATGTGACGTGTGCTGCTGACCACTTGACCAGGTCACCCTTGTAAAAGAGATCTCGGTCTCAACGGGCTCTACCTGGTTAAATAAAGGTGATTGATTGATTGATTGATTGAATCAGTTAATATTATAAAAATGAAGATTAATCCCGCTTTCAGTCTAGTGGGGGCAGTAATGCGCTTAAAGTCGTTTGCCAACCGCCAGCAGAAGAAGAGAGCAGCTCGCCTCCCGTGCAACTGATATGCGCATGCGCAAATGAGCTCACGTACGTCACTTCTGGAAAGACAGACTCGGCTTGGAAAACAAACGTGATTTAAAAGATGAACGTGGATAGTCCAAAAAGTGTGGTTGGTGGCAAATAATTTTTTTTTTTAAAACCCCGATGGGAGCGTGGATAAAACCAAGGTGGTATGTACCTATTGCAACGATGAATTTTCTTTTCACCGAAGCACAAACAGCCTAAAATGTGAAGAAGTTAGTTAAAAATGAAAAAAAAAAAAAACGTTTTTCCATATATGTATACGTATTATGGGCTTACTCTATTGTTTGCAAGTTATAAATTGTTTGAAACAACATTACTACTTTAAACCTTGCAAAAAACTGGTGAAATGATGAATGGAAATACTGGTTTGACACAATAAAACGTTTTCTTCCAAATTTTATTGAAAACCGTCATATTGACATTTCAAGCATACAAAGTTACCGGTAAGCATTGAGATTAATCTGATTAATCTGATTAATCACATTCTCCAGAGTGTGATTAATCAGATTAAAAATTTTAATCTTCTCCCAGCACTAATATATATATATATATATATATATATATATATATATATATATATATATATATATATATATAGTATATATATACTATATATATATATATACACATGACCATGTTGCAGAAACTCCCGGGTCAGATGATCACATCTGGAGAGAAGCCAGACAGTTTTAAAAGGATGGAAACAAACCTGATCTGATGAGTCACATCTGAGTGTGGGTGTGTGAATTCATTTTCACTGCAAGGTTAATATTCAGCACCAGGGGGCGGAAGAGGACCGTCCATCAGTACAAATTGACCATAAAATCATGAAACTGGAACTTTTACATTATATTATATATATTTTGCCTCCTCACTCACTAGGTAAGGGTCCAGAGCTGCAAAATGTGCAACAGTGATCATCATCTTGCAGCCAGCGGACCACTTCCACCCTCCAGAAGGGCCTTTTCCAGTCCAAGGGGATGACCACTGTGCTACAAGCTGAATAATAATAAAAAATACAAATAATTAGAAAAGTAGTACATTAAAAACAGTTGTTTGCTACATTATAAAACCAGAAATCTATGATAAATTGTTGACATTTATTGCATAAATTTCAAATATTGAACAATTTGAAGCAAAATAATTAGAAGTTAAAGTGAACCTAAAAAAATTGTTGGATATTAAATTGACCTGTATACAAGAAACATTAATTTACTTGACCTAAAGTGTTTTTTAAATAAAGTTAAGCTTTTAATTCTAGTTCTGATCAAACTGACTTTACATAGTCACAGAATCCCCTTTTTTTTAACACATATCCCATGATATGTTTGCAAATGTGTGCTTTGTGATTCTCTTTTCTGTGTCCTGTCTGGTAAAAAAAAAAAAAAAAAAGTTTTCTTGCAGATTTCAGAGAAACATCCCTCTGTCACGCAGGGCCGGATTAACAACCCCAGGGGCCCCTGGGCACCGAAGCTCACAGGGCCCCCTCCCTAACCTAACACCCATTTTACTATATATATATTTATACACACACACACAAACACACACACACACACACACACACACTCACATTTATTGGGTTTTACACGTATGTTTTAATTGCAGAAGATGGCTCTGTATGTCTTCTATCAACTGAACACAATTCCAGGGATTGTCATGCCACCCCGGGTCCCCACTTGGGAGCGCCACTGCTTATTGGTCAAAAATGAATACCAAGTACTGCCATCTCACTCATAAATCACACAACAACAATTAAATGAAATAAATTGTCACAAGCCAGTGCATGGCTAAAGCTTATGACAATAAAGTGTTCACTGAAAATCACTCAAGCAGAAAGCACTTCTCAAATGTTACGACTGAAGATATAATGATTCCATCACATAACACAGCTATGAACAGTCACCAAGTGATATGGGCAACTTCACACTCTGCAAAATCCAATTACAGCACTAATTCTCAGCATCACACCACAATTATGCAAGATTCATGTTTTGCAGACAGTATATAAAATAAGCAAAATACATTACATTTATTATCTGCACAGTCATAACAGTTTACATTGGACTACGGTACTCATTTCACAGAAAGCACGGTGGCTCTTACCTTTAGAAGTTCTTCTTTTTGGTATTTTTCTTTGCAAAGTCACAAACCAAGTCCTCAAAGTCCAGCACCCTCACCAGCTCAGACTCTTGGTACTTGAAGCATTCCTTGTTTTGTTAGCTCTTCTACCGTAGACATTTCTTCAGTAAAGTTAGCTGCCGTTGTTAGCTCAGGTTGGGTTCATTTGTAGAAGGCAACGCTTCCAAGCTAACGTTGCTGGTTAGCTCAAAATCTTCTAATTTCTAGCTTTAAAAAAAAGCTGGATATCTGGCCGCCCGATTATGAAAACTGGCAGCTCCACGATCGATAAGGACAGCGCAAGCCTTTTCATCGACTGTCCCCCACAATGCTGGGTCGCACACCCGATAAAACCAATCTGAACTGGCGGCGCTGCTACAGCTAGGTTCAAGCGGTTGTGTTGTGCAGCTAGCAATAGCCTCCTCCTCCGGACTCATGTTAGTTTGCTCACCGTCAGCATCCTCCACAACGACTTCTTCCTTCTCCGGATTTTCCTCCAAACGTTTTGCAAAGAATGTATGAATAGATGGCATACTTTTTAATAAACACGTCTCCTTCTCTTCTTTTTCTCTTTCGTTTTTGGAAACCACTTCTCTTACTCTCACTCATTTTTGCTTCTCAGATACGACAACTCACACAGTCCGATCAACGCAGTGCTACCTGTTTTATAAACTCGGTTAGGGGGCGGGCCAGCGGCGCGGCATGTTACTATGGTTTCCAACTCAGTGAAGATAAAAAATAAAAATAAATTAAAAATAAAAATAACAGGAAGAGCGTGGATCTTACTGGTTATCTCTGTGGCTGTCGTATTTAAAATCTAAGGATATTTTATTTTCTTTCTTCCCCAAAACTGCAGTGGGCTCCCTGCGGTGGGCCCCATGGTGGGCGTGGGCCCATGGGCCTGTGCCCAGTTGGCCCATCTGATAATCCGGGCCTGCCTCTGTGTGGCTGCAGAATGGATTAATGAGGCAATAACTGGCTAACAAACTCTTAGCATATATTAATTAAAGTGTCATTAGCCTCTATCTGTCAAACTTTATTCATTCACATATTTGTAAAAAAAAAGAAGCCTTTTTCTGTTTTTACAGTATTTATGGTCAAAACGATGAGTCCATGCAAAGGGACTATAGAGCCCCATGTGGCTCCAGAGCCGCAGGTTGCAGACACCTGAGTTAAACCTAAACTAATAAACTAAATTAATACAAACCAATATTATTAATCTAATTATACCCAGCTGGGAACGGTTTCATGTTCAAATATTAAACCGATGCAAAACTTGTCCACTAGAGGGCGACAAAAGAAACTGTCTGAAAATTGTTTCAGAGTATTCTGATGCATGCTCAATAATCCAGGTAGAAAAATCTAAAAAAGCTAAGTCTGGTCCTCTGGACATTCAAAAAAACAAAAAAAACAAAACAAAGCAAAAAATTGTAGAAACGTTTCGTCTTTCGTCCGAAAGACTTCCTCAGTCTGAGGTGCTGGGTTCAGCTCAGTCTTATAAATAGCACCCTCTCACAGTGTTACACAACCAGTTGGCTGATGACAGCCTGAAACCAGCTGCTCACATGATCAAGGAGGACCATCAGCCTAACAATGGATCGTTAGCACCCTGATGGTTGTTTGCTATTCACAGAGGGCTGAGTGATACCAGCAATCACAGCATTGTAGGAGGGGGACAGTTGAACTCGGAGGCCTCCACCCCTGTTTAATGATGGGCGGTTTCTTTTCACAAAGATGGCCTCCTTTACTCCTCTCTCAAACCATCGTTCCTCTCTATCAAGGATGTGAACATCTTCATCCCTGAAAGAGTGACCGCTGGCCTGGAGATGAGTGTAGACTGCAGAGTCCTGACCTGATGATGTTGATCTTCTGTGCTGGGCCATCCTTTTGGCCAGTGGCTGTTTAGTTTCCCCGATATAAGACTGATCACAGCCCTCCTGACACTGAACAGCATACACAATGTTACTCTGTTTTTGCCGGGGGACTGGATCTTTGGGATGAACCAGTTTTTGCCGTAATGTATTTT
This sequence comes from Garcialebias charrua, assembly GCA_038048925.1. NCBI lineage: Eukaryota > Metazoa > Chordata > Actinopteri > Cyprinodontiformes > Rivulidae > Garcialebias > Garcialebias charrua. The sequence goes on along the minus strand of JBBPBX010039854.1, from coordinate 13,155 downwards.
GAGGTTTAAAAGCCACTGGGACGTTGTGTTTAGAAAATAAACGTCTCAATGTCTCTGAAACCCCTGCAACATATGGAATGGCCACTGGTCTGGGTCTGGGTTCCTTCTTTTCACCTGATGGCTGGCTGGAGTCCTGTTTGGGTTTCTTCTCTGCTTTCAGGAAGGCCCAGTTAGGATATCCACATTTCTCTAGAGCCTGTTTTGTGTGTGATTTCTCCTTCTGTCTGGCTGCTGAGTTAGTGGGGACGCTGTCTGCTCTGTGGTACAGAGTCCTGATGACTCCTAACTTGTGCTCCAGAGGGTGATGGGAGTCAAACTGTAAATACTGGTCTGTGTGGGTGGGTTTGCGGTACACCTCAGTTTGCAAATTTCCTCTATCAGAAACAGAGACCTCACAGTCCAAGAAAGCCAACCTGCCATTTCTTACATCTTCTCGTGTGAACTTGATATATTTATCCACAGAGTTGATGTGATCAGTGAAATGTTGGACTTCCTGAGATTTAATTTTAACCCAGGTGTCATCAACATACCTGAACCAATGACTTGGTGGTCTCCCCGTAAAGGATGTCAAGGCTCTCTTTTCTACCTCCTCCATGTACAGGTTGGCAACAATAGGAGAAACTGGAGACCCCATAGCACATCCATGTTTCTGCCTATAATATTGCTCCCCATATGTGAAGTAGGTTGACTGCAGGCACAGTTTCAAGAGTTGACACAGTTGCTCTGTGGAAAGCGTGGTTCTGCTGTTCAGAGTGGTGTCTGATTTTAACCTTAAACAGACCACCTCTACTGCTTCATCAACAGGAATGCACGTAAAGAGTGATGTAACATCAAAAGAGACCATTGTTTCATCAGTCTCCATGATGACATCCCTCACCTTATCCACAAAGTCCATGGTGTTCTGTATGTGGTGTTCTGAGCTGCCAACTAAAGGGATGAGTACAGATGCCAGATATTTGGAAACATTGTAAGTGACAGAGTTAATCATGCTAACAATTGGTCTTAAAGGTACACCTTGTTTGTGGATTTTGGGTAAACCATACAGACTTGGCGTGGCCTCCCCTGGGTACAGTCTGTGGTACAGAATATTGTCAATAGCCTTGTCCTGCTTCAAAATTTTCAGGCAATCTATCAACTTCTTCTTGTAACCACTTCCTGGATCTCTTTTCAGCGGTTCATAAGTGGTTAAGTCACTAAGGAGTGACATAACTTTCTCATGATAGTCTTTCTGGTTCAAAATCACTGTGCACCTTCCTTTGTCTGCTGGGAGAATTATGATGTTTTTGTCCTTGCTAAGCGTGGTGAGTGCATCCCTCTCTTCTCTACTGATGTTGGAAGGTGGTGGTTTAGCATTACTGAGACAGGCTGAAACTTTGACTCTGAGTTGTTCTGCTTCAAAGTCTTTAATTTTGTTGTTACGGATGGCTGACTCAGTGGCTGTGATCATCTCCACCAGTGGAATTCTACTTGGTGCCACTGCAAAGTTTAGCCCCCTGGCAAGAATCTCTGTCTCCGGCTGGGTGAGCTGTCTGTCAGATAAATTCTTCACCCACTTTTCTGTCTCCCCGGCATGTGTATCGGAGTGTTGTCTTACACTGAATGTGTTGTTGTTGGAATTGTTATGGTGTTGACGAGTTATCAGTGAGTTAAATTTGTTTTGTTGTCGAGTCTTGGACTTGACATGCTGTGCTAAGCGTGCCCGATCTGTACAGTCCATCACTTGCTGAAGTGTGGTCTGATCTAGGCACGTTGTTAGTTTTTGATAAATTTGCTCTTCTTTGGCCTTCAAGGCCTCAATGGTAAAATTGGTCTGTCTTACCCGTTCATTCAGCAGCTGCGTCTGTGCCTTCTGAAGGATGTTGCTTGCCCGGTGCCCGCTGACCGATGAATTCAGTTCCAGGCTCTTAGGAATAATGCCACTTTGTCTGCATCTAAGGTTGAATCGCAAGTGGTTCCTGTAGTCCGCCCTCTTCCTAGCTGTTTTCTCAAACTCTCTAACAAGTTTGAGGCAATCCTGGCCAAAGTGGTTCAAAATACCCTGATGCATGCTCAATAATCCAGGTAGAAAAATCTAAAAAAGCTAAGTCTGGTCCTCTGGACATTCAAAAAACAAAAAAACAAAACAAAGCAAAAAATTGTAGAAACGTTTCGTCTTTCGTCCGAAAGACTTCCTCAGTCTGAGGTGCTGGGTTCAGCTCAGTCTTATAAATAGCACCCTCTCACAGTGTTACACAACCAGTTGGCTGATGACAGCCTGAAACCAGCTGCTCACATGATCAAGGAGGACCATCAGCCTAACAATGGATCGTTAGCACCCTGATGGTTGTTTGCTATTCACAGAGGGCTGAGTGATACCAGCAATCACAGCATTGTAGGAGGGGGACAGTTGAACCCGGAGGCCTCCACCCCTGTTTAATGATGGGCGGTTTCTTTTCACAAAGATGGCCTCCTTTACTCCTCTCTCAAACCATCGTTCCTCTCTATCAAGGATGTGAACATCTTCATCCCTGAAAGAGTGACCGCTGGCCTGGAGATGAGTGTAGACTGCAGAGTCCTGACCTGATGATGTTGATCTTCTGTGCTGGGCCATCCTTTTGGCCAGTGGCTGTTTAGTTTCCCCGATATAAGACTGATCACAGCCCTCCTGACACTGAACAGCATACACAATGTTACTCTGTTTTTGCCGGGGGACTGGATCTTTGGGATGAACCAGTTTTTGCCGTAATGTATTTTGAGGTTTAAAAGCCACTGGGACGTTGTGTTTAGAAAATAAACGTCTCAATGTCTCTGAAACCCCTGCAACATATGGAATGGCCACTGGTCTGGGTCTGGGTTCCTTCTTTTCACCTGATGGCTGGCTGGAGTCCTGTTTGGGTTTCTTCTCTGCTTTCAGGAAGGCCCAGTTAGGATATCCACATTTCTCTAGAGCCTGTTTTGTGTGTGATTTCTCCTTTTCTCTTGTGTGTGAGTTCAACTGTCCCCCTCCTACAATGCTGTGATTGCTGGTATCACTCAGCCCTCTGTGAATAGCAAACAACCATCAGGGTGCTAACGATCCATTGTTAGGCTGATGGTCCTCCTTGATCATGTGAGCAGCTGGTTTCAGGCTGTCATCAGCCAACTGGTTGTGTAACACTGTGAGAGGGTGCTATTTATAAGACTGAGCTGAACCCAGCACCTCAGACTGAGGAAGTCTTTCGGACGAAAGACGAAACGTTTCTACAATTTTTTGCTTTGTTTTGTTTTTTTGTTTTTTTGAATGTCCAGAGGACCAGACTTAGCTTTTTTAGATTTTTCTACCTGGATTATTGAGCATGCATCAGGGTATTTTGAACCACTTTGGCCAGGATTGCCTCAAACTTGTTAGAGAGTTTGAGAAAACAGCTAGGAAGAGGGCGGACTACAGGAACCACTTGCGATTCAACCTTAGATGCAGACAAAGTGGCATTATTCCTAAGAGCCTGGAACTGAATTCATCGGTCAGCGGGCACCGGGCAAGCAACATCCTTCAGAAGGCACAGACGCAGCTGCTGAATGAACGGGTAAGACAGACCAATTTTACCATTGAGGCCTTGAAGGCCAAAGAAGAGCAAATTTATCAAAAACTAACAACGTGCCTAGATCAGACCACACTTCAGCAAGTGATGGACTGTACAGATCGGGCACGCTTAGCACAGCATGTCAAGTCCAAGACTCGACAACAAAACAAATTTAACTCACTGATAACTCGTCAACACCATAACAATTCCAACAACAACACATTCAGTGTAAGACAACACTCCGATACACATGCCGGGGAGACAGAAAAGTGGGTGAAGAATTTATCTGACAGACAGCTCACCCAGCCGGAGACAGAGATTCTTGCCAGGGGGCTAAACTTTGCAGTGGCACCAAGTAGAATTCCACTGGTGGAGATGATCACAGCCACTGAGTCAGCCATCCGTAACAACAAAATTAAAGACTTTGAAGCAGAACAACTCAGAGTCAAAGTTTCAGCCTGTCTCAGTAATGCTAAACCACCACCTTCCAACATCAGTAGAGAAGAGAGGGATGCACTCACTACGCTTAGCAAGGACAAAAACATCATAATTCTCCCAGCAGACAAAGGAAGGTGCACAGTGATTTTGAACCAGAAAGACTATCATGAGAAAGTTATGTCACTCCTTAGTGACTTAACCACTTATGAACCGCTGAAAAGAGATCCAGGAAGTGGTTACAAGAAGAAGTTGATAGATTGCCTGAAAATTTTGAAGCAGGACAAGGCTATTGACAATATTCTGTACCACAGACTGTACCCAGGGGAGGCCACGCCAAGTCTGTATGGTTTACCCAAAATCCACAAACAAGGTGTACCTTTAAGACCAATTGTTAGCATGATTAACTCTGTCACTTACAATGTTTCCAAATATCTGGCATCTGTACTCATCCCTTTAGTTGGCAGCTCAGAACACCACATACAGAACACCATGGACTTTGTGGATAAGGTGAGGGATGTCATCATGGAGACTGATGAAACAATGGTCTCTTTTGATGTTACATCACTCTTTACGTGCATTCCTGTTGATGAAGCAGTAGAGGTGGTCTGTTTAAGGTTAAAATCAGACACCACTCTGAACAGCAGAACCACGCTTTCCACAGAGCAACTGTGTCAACTCTTGAAACTGTGCCTGCAGTCAACCTACTTCACATATGGGGAGCAATATTATAGGCAGAAACATGGATGTGCTATGGGGTCTCCAGTTTCTCCTATTGTTGCCAACCTGTACATGGAGGAGGTAGAAAAGAGAGCCTTGACATCCTTTACGGGGAGACCACCAAGTCATTGGTTCAGGTATGTTGATGACACCTGGGTTAAAATTAAATCTCAGGAAGTCCAACATTTCACTGATCACATCAACTCTGTGGATAAATATATCAAGTTCACACGAGAAGATGTAAGAAATGGCAGGTTGGCTTTCTTGGACTGTGAGGTCTCTGTTTCTGATAGAGGAAATTTGCAAACTGAGGTGTACCGCAAACCCACCCACACAGACCAGTATTTACAGTTTGACTCCCATCACCCTCTGGAGCACAAGTTAGGAGTCATCAGGACTCTGTACCACAGAGCAGACAGCGTCCCCACTAACTCAGCAGCCAGACAGAAGGAGAAATCACACACAAAACAGGCTCTAGAGAAATGTGGATATCCTAACTGGGCCTTCCTGAAAGCAGAGAAGAAACCCAAACAGGACTCCAGCCAGCCATCAGGTGAAAAGAAGGAACCCAGACCCAGACCAGTGGCCATTCCATATGTTGCAGGGGTTTCAGAGACATTGAGACGTTTATTTTCTAAACACAACGTCCCAGTGGCTTTTAAACCTCAAAATACATTACGGCAAAAACTGGTTCATCCCAAAGATCCAGTCCCCCGGCAAAAACAGAGTAACATTGTGTATGCTGTTCAGTGTCAGGAGGGCTGTGATCAGTCTTATATCGGGGAAACTAAACAGCCACTGGCCAAAAGGATGGCCCAGCACAGAAGATCAACATCATCAGGTCAGGACTCTGCAGTCTACACTCATCTCCAGGCCAGCGGTCACTCTTTCAGGGATGAAGATGTTCACATCCTTGATAGAGAGGAACGATGGTTTGAGAGAGGAGTAAAGGAGGCCATCTTTGTGAAAAGAAACCGCCCATCATTAAACAGGGGTGGAGGCCTCCGAGTTCAACTGTCCCCCTCCTACAATGCTGTGATTGCTGGTATCACTCAGCCCTCTGTGAATAGCAAACAACCATCAGGGTGCTAACGATCCATTGTTAGGCTGATGGTCCTCCTTGATCATGTGAGCAGCTGGTTTCAGGCTGTCATCAGCCAACTGGTTGTGTAACACTGTGAGAGGGTGCTATTTATAAGACTGAGCTGAACCCAGCACCTCAGACTGAGGAAGTCTTTCGGACGAAAGACGAAACGTTTCTACAATTTTTTGCTTTGTTTTGTTTTTTTGTTTTTTTGAATGTCCAGAGGACCAGACTTAGCTTTTTTGGGTTTCAGAGTATTATTATTATTTTTTAACATTTGTAATTAATCTAACTGAGATTGAATTAAAGGATTAGTTCTTACATATTGTAAAGTTTTTGTTTTGTTTTGTGAAGCGAGATTTTTTTTAAACGGCATGAAAGGATAAAGATTCACTCATACTCCACATTAACTACCGGTATCTGAATGATTATTAATCCATCTGCATTTTACTTACCGATGCAGTTAACCCAAATAAAAAGTTTTAAAGTTTTATATTTGAAATTGGTTTAACACCTGAGACCGATTGCTCCCCGATTTCACTTTAGTAAAGATACAAATACTAACATTAATGATAAGAATATAAAATAATTTGAATCTATTTTTAATCTGTTGCAGATATTTTTAGTTTTCAAACAACCAGGAAAAATAAAATCACTTTAAGTCGTACTTTTCTGCATCCAGATCGCTTAAAAAACAAGTTTCCCCAAAGGAAGTCAAGTGTTTGTAATTATAAAAAGAAGTATTTTGTATATAAAGTCTGATACTTGAAGACTTGTGACTGAGGAGCACAGATCAATAGTCATTTTCTGCAGTCTGGAGGTTTATCCATGTCACTGCACACAGACGTGATGCAAAATGAAACTCCATCATGTCCTCCGGCCTGCAGCCATGTCCACTGAATCTATGTTTTTATTTTTTTTACAGGAGAGTTCAGCTCGTTTTTCGAGGTTATTTGCCGCTTGTGCTTTTGTCTCATCGTGGGAACTGATTCGCTTTGACGTGCCTCAACGTCACATAAGATAAAGATTCTCTTAGAAATAAATAAATAAATCCCCATCATGTCATCAAATGAGGTAAAAGTTGCTGGAATTTTGGTCTAAAATTTGTCCAGGATCAGTTTAACCTTGGGGTCAAATGTTCCTCACACACCCCAGCAGCTGAGAAACAGCTAAAAGAGCAAAAAGCCTAATTAGTTTGTATTGTTTGACTCTCCTCCATCCATCTCCTCCCTGTCCTCCTGTTTATTCCCCAGGCAGCCTCATTCTCCGGCTGGCCGGAGCTCCTGGCCCATTCAGAGGGGCCTCATGGCCCCAGGGGGTTGTTGGAGGATGGATGGATGAATCTCCCTGTGATCTCTTATCAGCTACAGCAGATTCTCAGGGAGGGTGGGGGTGTGAACAGTCCTTCAAACACACACACACATAAATGTCCATCTCTCTGACCTGCTGCAGAGATAAGACCACACACACGTCCTCACAGCCTCTAATCACACGACAGCGGAACACGAACGGTCATTAAAAATATCTGATCAGCATCCGAGGTCCCACTGACCCCCATCGAACCGCTTCTGGTTTAACAGCTCCCGCTCACTGGCGACAGGCGGAAGAAACAACCTGCAAAAAGTAAACAGGGGAAATGAAGTATTGATGACTCTCAGAAAGGAATCAATAGCTTTAAAGAGAATAAAAAAGTAACAGCAAAACATTGTTGTCTTTAGAACTGAGACTAGACCGGGTCTTTTTTTGTCACTTATTTAGCATAAAAAACAAAATAATAATATTGATTAAACTTTATTTAGGACATGGCAGCTCAATTTATGAAAATAAAATGTTATGAAGGTTGCATCTTCTTATTTGTTTAGTTTTAAATGTTATTTTAGCACAAAAAGAACGAGAGGCTGTAATTTACTGATTGTTTCAAAATTACTTCAAATAATGAAAATATAATTTGACAACATTTTAATAATCTCAAATAATAATTAAAGTAAAATTTCACAAGCAAATTAGAGAGTTCATGTTTCATCAACCTTTGACAGCTGTCACTGACCCCAAGCGGAAAGTGGGCGGATATTATGTTTAGGGCGTGGTTTGTGGGGAGTGGAATATTGACAGCTGTCAATCACTGTCCAAAACTGAACTCTTATTTTTCCTATATTCTCTAGTGAGCATTAAATGAGACAACCAGTACACGGATGTGCATTTTCTATCAAAGTTTGTGTATTAGAATAATAATAATTCAGTTTCAAAAACATTTACCAAAGAAAGTACTTCAGACTGCTGCAGATGTTTTTTTTTTTAAGTCTAAAACTAAAGAATACAACAGAAAAACTGACCTCGTTAACTGTTGATTCAACGGGAATGTTTTATTTAGAAGCAAAATACAAAAACTAGGGTCATTTTTGACAGATTTTGTTAGGAATTCGACAAAAAAACAGTTTTAGGTGTTAAATAATGAGATTTGTTGACAACTGCCCTGAGGAACACCTGTGTGAACAGCAAAACAAACTGTTGCCGTGCTCTCTCTAGTGCGCTCTCCAACCTGCGCGCGCCTCTCCATCCCTCCCTCTCCTCCACTTCAAAGCTCCACTTCAAAGTGGGATCAGACACGCGTGGTTGTTCCCGCGGCCGCAGGTCCCCACGCGCCTCGCCGTCATCAGGATGCCTCGAGGATTCTTGGTGAAGAGGAACCGGCGCGGCTCCGCGTCGTACCGGGCGCGCGAGGGCGAGAGGAGCGGCGCGCGGGCAGAGGTGTTCCAGTTCCACCGTCCGGATGGAGGAGAACTCCCGGAGTCCAGCAGCGAGGGTCCGGGTGGGGAGGCGTGGACCCCGCACGTGGAGTCTGCGCTGGAGGCGCAGCTGCTGGACACGGAGGTGAACGGAGACTTCCCTTGTTTCTATCAGACCGCGGGCGACCCGGTTTCAAACAAGCCCGGCAGCCCCGTGCTTCCGGTCAGCGCGCGCCTGCCGGAGCGACAGGAGGCGGCAGACAGGCGGGACCTGCCGTTCCTGGTGAGACCCACTTCCACGGAGAGGCTCCGCCTGCACGCGCAGCCTTACAGCCACAAGTTCGACTCGAACTTGGCCCGCGTGCACCTGTTCCCCACGCTGATGGAGCAGGAGCGCGCGGAGAGGAAACTCGTCACGAGGCAGCCCAAGAGAGCCAAGCCGACCCGGAGGCTGACCTTCGAGGATGACGTCACCACGTCTCCGGTTCTGGGTCTGCGGATCAAGAAGGAGAGCCCGGAGCTGAGGAGGCCGCCCGGGACTCAGCCCTTGGGGGAGTTCATCTGTCAGCTCTGCAAGGAGGAGTACCCGGACCCGTTCTCCCTGGCCCAGCACAAGTGCTCCCGCATAGTGCGCGTGGAGTACCGCTGTCCCGAGTGCGACAAAGTCTTCAGCTGCCCCGCAAACCTGGCCTCGCACCGGCGCTGGCACAAGCCCCGCCCGGCGAGCAACCCGGGTCCGGAGGCAACCAGGACCCAGCAGGCCCTGAAGGAGACCCGGACCCTGGAGACCCGGAGCCTGGTCCTGCAGGACAAACAGCCGGAGGGCAAAGAGAACGAGCTTCAGCACCACGGCGCGCTGGACAGCTCCGCGCGTGCGTTGCTGCTCCGCCCAGACTGGACTCCAGACCCGCAGCAGCACGCACGCGCCGCGGGCAGCCCCCAGCAGCCCGGACTCCTGGAGCAGCCGCCGGTACCGTTCCTCCACTCCTCACCGGAGGAGGTGTACGAGTGCCGCTACTGCGGGAAGAAGTTCCGCCGCCTGGCCTACCTGAAGAAACACCTGGCCGCGCACGAGATGACGGCGAGCGCCTCCCCGCCGCCACCTTACAACCCTAACCCTAACCTTAACCCTAACCTTAACCCTAACCTTAACCCTAACCTTAACCCTAACCTTAACCCTTACAGCCAGAGCCAGGTGTTCTTGTGCCACCTGTGCGGCGCGCGCTTCCCGTTGGTGGAGATCAGAGACAAACACCGGCTGTGGCACGCGATGAGGGACGAGCTGCTGGTTGGAGGAGGACGCGGCAGGGCGGACGTGTTCCACGCACACAGAGAGGAGGGCGGCGTGGAGCGCGAGCCACACCAGCAGCAGATCTTCACCTGCAAGTACTGTCCGTCCACGTTCTTCAGCTCGCCGGGGCTCACGAGACACATCAACAAGTCTCACCCCACGGAGAACCGGCAGGTGATGCTGCTGCAGATGACGGTGCGGCCGTGAAGCTCCCACGATACTTCAACTTACCGAAATATCGTTTTTTATCGTTTTTTTGGACTGTGCCTTTAATTGGCAACAAAAAAACTTAATTATTTAAAAACAACGTTTGTAACTATCACTTCACAATTAGAAAACTGGGAACAGAATCAATAAAGTAAAAAAAAACTATTATAACATTTTTAAACTTATGTATATTTTCATATAGAAGTTATTAAAGTTATTAAAAATGTCATCTTTATCAAGTTTACCTTTGTATTTGCAAAATACCGTTATAACCTTAAAAAAATAATGTGTAACCGTTGTTCTATGACGCCCGTACAGTAATATTTTGATATGTTTTAAGTTAAATGTGTAATTTATTCCAAATTATTGTCAATAAACGTCTGATGGGTGAGCACTGCGTTGTCACTTTTTGCATATCGGGTGTAAAAATGAAAGAAACAATAAGGCAGCGGCTCCAGCTACGAACCATTTATTGTTGGATTTCATCGTCACTCTTCAAAACTTTGTGTGTTTGAAACAAGAAGTTACACGTTGTTTACACAGTTTGACACAAACGGTTTGTGGAGTGTGTGCAAGCGTGTGTGGCGATGCATGCAGGTAGTACTGGAGCTGAGCCATGCAACTTGCAAATCAGTAGTTATATACATCGGATAACATTTGTCCCCTCATCAGACAAGAACAAAAGAAGTTCCTTTTTAAAAAACAGCTTTGGAAAGCAAGATTTGGTTGTGGCAAATCAGATTATACAGCTTATGAAACATTTTACATGGAGCATTAAAGCAATATAAAGGCTCAAATGATCAATAAAGTTAATCTAAATGTTGTGATATGAAAACTGGGGCAGAGTTTATAGTTTTTAAAGTGTAACAGCTCCAACTCCAGCATCGAACTGATCATTTAAAGAGACGAACAGTCTGCTAAATTAAAAAACACGTAACAGAATATTTTAACTTCTTTACAGAATGGCATTTAGAAAAAAAAGAATAAATTTAAGCCCCACATAGAGGACTGAACAAAACATTATGCAATGTCTTTGTTTTTCTACAGAGAATCCATAAAAAAAGGAAGTTGTGAAATCTGCAAAAACCTGATTTATATTTTCAGCATTCTAAATCCACCATCGATCACTTTATCCATTAAAAAACATTCAAGCAATCATAGACCCAAAATCAGAAAAGAAGTTGATCCAAATAAAACCCCATAAATCACAAAAAAATCCAACATTTTTCAACTTTTTGTCTTTTTTTGTTAATACTCCCACCCACTTGAAAACTCGGGTAGTCTATTAAACACAGGAGCAGCTTAAATGGTTGATAATAAAAAAAAGAAGAAGTGATGAAATGAGATTCTCTTTATTTTTTGGCTGTTGGTTTGAAGCACATTTTGTTGCCGTTTCCACCCCGGTGTTACGGCAACAAAACCGGATTTCGTTAGAAAACTGCCGGGGGGTTCATTTAGCGATGAGTCAAACTGAAAAACCACGGCCTGAGAACTCCCTCGCCGAGACGTCTACAACCTGCGGCGACTATCGTGAAGAAATGTGGCACAGGTCAGATTTTTTCCCGTTCGTTCTTGGCGACGACGTGTTTGTAAAAGTGAATAAAGTGCAAACTGATCGGTGGGAACGGGGTTCGTTTTAGAGTAAAATCTTATAGTGTCGACCTGTTTTCTTTTTTTCCTCGTGTTTGAGGCTAAACTTCAGTTTGGCAGCTTCTCTCACAACCTTATATACACAAGCTTCCTCACACTGTACATGTTCTCATACACATCCACGTATCTAATATATATATTTATACTCATACACGTATAGATATACAGAATACAGATTTATAGACAAAAGGACGAAGCTGTGGTTTTTTGCTTTGTGGGACAGAAAAATACAGTCTTGTTTGGCGAAAACACAATTTACAACAAAAAATAAAAAATAAACATAATGAACGTCAGTGCTTGTCCACAGTTTACAATAAAAAGCTAAATAAGTGCCTCCTCTTGAATGTGTTTTAAAGAGGTTTGGAGTGTTTCAGTCTTTGTTTTATTTTTAAGATGAACAATACTTTTTTTATTTTCCCCACAGAAGAAGGGCTAGTTTGTGTTCAGTCCAGCTCAGACTGGGAGCGTTTCCTATTTTAAACTGTGTGAACTTTCCTTTTTTTTTTTTTAAATACGCGTGTTTTTTCTAAACTCTTGTTTCGGAATGAAGCGTGAGCGGTTTAACTTGTGCATCTGTCAATGTTTTCTCTCACTAAACATCCTCTAAAACTCTAACACACTTTAAAAAAAAATAATTTGGATTAATATTTGTGCACTTTCTCATATGGCACAGTGTTTATGAACTAATCCCGTGCTGTTTCGGTCGTTCGCCAGCCGCAATGTTTAATTTGAAGCAAAGCTGCAGATGTAAACGTATATTTTAGAAGATGTGAGTTTTGTGCAGGGAAAAAAAATGTTTGAAGAACAGGAAGAGGAACATCCTCTGATGTTTTCGTTCAGCCATGAGAAAACTGTTTTTTTTTATTTTTTAAATGTGAATTATTTTAAAGGAAGTAAAAGTTTCGTGGTCGGGTGAAGTTTTGATTTTGCGTCTGCGCTCATGTCTTGTTGGCCGATCCAGAGGAGCGTCGCAGCTTCATGGACATGCGGGTCTTGCTAGTCCGAGGAGACATGGGGGACGGCGAGTCGCTCCCGGCCTCCCCAAGAGCCGGACTTTCTCCCCGAAGAATCTCGAGGCAGGAGCCTGAGGAGGGTGGAGAGAGGAGGTGGTGTTGGAGGGGAGACATGTGATGAGGCGAGGGGATGGTGGAGAAGCAGAAGAAGGATGAGGGAACAACAAAATAATTACATCTCGTCCTATGAAGGCAGACTGCATGGATTCCCAGAGCCACACAGGACAGACGGACAAAACAAAAAACACCCACACAGACGCACAAACAGGCAGCTACACACAGACAACTAAATATCTACACAAGAACTAAAGTTACGTGTATCATATTTACCTAAAACCACCAGACATGGTCATAACTCAGACTTACTGTCAAACCAGCTTAAATTGAATAAATAATGAGCTAAACACTGACTTTAAGCGGTCTGCTTTATTTCACATTACAGTAGTTCCTCGTTTATCGCCGTGGATTCGAACCCTGAAGACCCGCGATA
>JBBPBX010039853.1:16636-29683 GCA_038048925.1 Garcialebias charrua | reverse complement strand
GTACTCAAAATCAGCTGATTTATGAGCTAAACCATAAGATGGAGGCAGTTTGTTAGAATTGCAGGCCTCTTGTGGCTTCTAGGACTTGCCAGCATTTTGGGATTGACCTTGAGGAAGGCTCATAACACTGATCAGTGGAGTGAATTACCCATAAATCTGGCCATTTTGGACTGGAAAAGTTACAGCAGGACTCAAGGCAGTCAAGAAACAAAACAGTCTGCCTGAAGAAAATCAACAATTGTGGCTTATCTGAATCTGACTTCCCCATTTGGCTTTGGATATGAGCAGACTATCAAATTTCTCCTGGGACATGAGTAACTAGGGACAAAGCTTTGTCTATTGCAAAAAACCCTCCCCCTGAGAACTTCTGTGCAGGCTTATCAGAACTGCTGGCTGAACAACATCAGGACTGTGGCTTATCTGAAAGTGCTCATGGGCAAATCTCAATTTCTTGACGTCATATGCATATGTAATCGGGTTTATAAATGTGCTTGCTGGTAGAGTTTTTTGTTGTCTCAAATCATGTCCTGATAGGACAAGATGTGAAGAGACCTTTTTGTAATATACCATACAATACAAAGTCAAAAAGTCAAAGTCAACTTTATTGTCAGAACTGCAATATGTACAGGACATACACAGGATTGAAATTGCATTTCTCTCAGTCCCTCGGTGCAACAGTAACCATTTAAACACTGAAACACTAAAATATTTAATAAACATAAGCATAAAATAGTAAAAATGTAACATTGTCCTGAGTTTTTGCATAGTGGTATAAAAGTATGAAAATTTATACCAACACTAAAACTAAAACTAACTAACAATCTCCTTTGTCTTCTCCACTTTGAGAGTGAGATTGTTGTGTCCGCACCACAAGGCCAGGCGGCTCACCTCGTTCCTGTAGTCCGTCTCATCGTTGTTGCTGATGAGACCCACCACTGTTGTGTCGTCCGCAAACTTGATGAAGTGGTTGGAGCTGTACGATGGTGTGCAGTCGTGTGTTAGCAGGGTGAATAGAAGGGGGCTCAGCACACATCCTTGTGGGGCCCCTGTGTTCAATGTGATGGTGCTAGATGTGTTACTCCCGACCCGTACTGTCTGTGGTCTCCCGGTCAGGAAGTCTAGCAGCCAGTTACACATTGAGGTGTTCAGCCCCAGACTGTCCAGTTTAAGGATGAGCTGTTGGGGGATGATGGTGTTGAATGCCGAGCTGAAGTCGATGAACAGCATTCTAACATAAGAGTCCTTCGTGTCCAGATGTGTGAGAGCTGTGTGGAGGGCAGAGGAGATGGCATCGTCGGTTGAGCGATTAGGTCGGTATGCAAATTGGAAGGGATCCAGGGAGGCAGGGAGGACAGATGTGATGCTTTTCATGACTAGCCGTTCAAAGCACTTCATCAGGATGGGGGTGAGTGCTACTGGGCGATAGTCATTGAGGCATGCGGGCGTTGCCTTCTTTGGGACAGGGATGATGGTGGTGGCTTTGAAACAGGTGGGGACCATACCATACCAGCTTTATTTATAGAGCACTTTAAACACCTACAGGACCAAAGTGCTGTACACACAACAAAACAAACACAATCAGGTAATAAAAATGATTAAAATAATTAAGAGTCACATAATAAAAATATCCTCATGGCTCTTACCTTTTTCTATCTAAAAGTATTCTGATAAAGAATAAAGGGCAGCACTATTATAGCAGCAGCAATGTACACTCTGCCCATCTTTCGGACGACTGTATGATCATAATTTCACTGTATTCTGGTACAATGATAATAAAGCTCATTCTAATTCTGATAGATTCTGATGGATTAAATAAACTTAAAATTAAAACATGGGGGCCGCCCGCCTCCCTGTTTTTAGTTTTGTTTATCACGTGCCACATGTTTCTTTCACTTTTAATAGGATTTCCTGTGACTTACTTGCAGTATGATAAATGGTAGGAGCATAAATATATGCTCCCGATGTATTGTTTTCTTTTATTTTGTAAATAATAAACAACTTTTTTTTGGTTGCCAATATGATATAGCGTATTGAGTTCCTATGACGTCAAAGCAACTAGTCGAGGTTGACTCAACTTTTATCATGTTGAAGTCGACTTTCAAAAATATAAAGTCGTGCAACCTATAGTTTGTACAGAAAATAAACGTTATAAAACCCACTGGGCAAAAAAATCAACATAATCAGCCTTGAACGGTGTTTCACATTTTCTGTTACATAAAATGTTTGGCTGAAACTTTCAAATTTTTGTTACTCAAATGGAGTTAGATTTGAGTAGGCGGAGGAGGAAGGTCACTGGATGCTGAGCGAAGTGTCTCACACATTATTCTTCTTTTCATGCTTTTCAAGCCAGCAGAAGGGTGGCCAGGAAATGTCGCAGGAAACTAACACACACCCATTTCATTCAGCCACTTTTCCCTCTCTACACACACCTAAAGTCTGTCATCTGCCCATCCTGTTTAAAGTTCATGCCAAAAGTTTATGCTTCACCTCAGCTTACCTCACTGTTGGATTATATATGTACGATATTTGGGAAAGTGGAAATAAAAACTGTTTTTTTCTCTCCTCCAGCTCATGTAATTCTACAGTAGTACAAGGGTGGGCTGTTTCATTCCTTCACCTTTTAATAGATTCATGATGCATCATGTCTCCCTTACTTTGCATTCAGCCTTGATCAAAGTGAAGGGAAATTGATTTGGAGTATCTGAAGGGGGAAGGCGGAGGGATTCACCGTGATAAAGTTAACATATTCTCTTTACTAGAAAAGGAAAAGAGGGGAATTTACATGGCAGTGCTTACTCCAGAGATCTGTTTCAGCACATTGTAGCATGAATCTTTTAGTGTTCCTCGCCGTAACGTAATTTAGATGTACTGCCCATCATCAAAGTCAGCTCATCTTGTCTGCTTTGATCTGCTCAAAATCGGAAGCAGAGCCTTTGTCCGATCAGAACCTTTTCCAAGTTTTCCTTCTGGTTTTTGTCTGATGGCAAAAGCGTGACAGTCACAACTGCACAAGAGGAAATCTGAGTCAAAATAAATTACATTCTTCATCAGACATGTTCTTCTTCTGGAGAGAATTGGGATGCAAACCAAAGAAAGAGACAACATCAGTGCTGATAAACTGTTTGGCTACACACACAAACCCATCACATGCAAATGCTGCCATGTGTCTCTTTTGGAAAAACCCATCCAGGCCTGGCAATCTGAGTTTGGTTTGTGTGCTGGGAAGGCCTGACTGGAAAGGACTCACCAAGATATTGCTGGAAAAAAAAAAGATTTAGCATTCTGGGTCCAGTTAGTCAGCTATTCTAGCCTGGGCAAGCGCCATGCCCACTTTCTTCCACACATCTGTAAAAGCTTTAAGCTCAGAGGGCTGGATCACAGAAACAGAGCTCGGCTTTGTCAGACCTCAACTTCTGAGCCAAAAACTCTAAGCTAAATGGATTAGAGCCCCTGTTTGAGCACCAGAAATGAACAAAGTTCCATTCTCAATCTCATCAGTTTATCAGAACAGAGTCATCCATGCATCTGAAAAGCAAAAAATAAATACAAAATCCCAATATATAAAGTGTGAACAGAGTTGTTTATCCTTTTCTCTTTCTCACCCTTTCCTTTTTCTTCTTATTTTTGTCTACCCACCTCTTGCCCAGCCTCCGTTTAATGGTGTGTGTTTTTACTGGTGCAGTCGGGGGAAGCAGGGTATTGTCTGGACAGGATCTGGCCTCAGATCAGCAGATAGATCGGCTGGTTGGTTTAGGGCCGTGCTCGAACTGCCAGCGTCATCTTTGTTTTAGTTGGACTTTCCAAACACTTTGCTAATTCTAGAAAACAGCCAGACGTGCAGGAAACGGGGACTTGTGAAAACAAGCAACAGGTCCAACATTATTATTATTATAGTGCTGAACTCATTCATTAGAACTATGTGACTATTGATTATGTGTCCAGATGTTATCAGAAATGTAATCAACAGTTTGCTATTTCCCATCTGTTTTTGTTTTGCTGTGCTTCCTCTAAATGGACAAAACATCTCAAACTTCATCTCAGCCGCCACCGTATCTGCTGTCAGCGCTCCGAACGGCTGGTTATGGCCCACCCCAGTGTTGTAATTGTCAGGAGTGCACAAGCTTGGCTGCGTCTTGCTGTGCAGTAAAAGTGGGGAGGCTGACACTGAAAGGATGCAGACAACTGATTTATGTCTGCTGGCGATAGAAAGGCAGACAATTAATTATTGGCCACAGGCTCAAATTACAACACGCATGGGTTGTGGCAGCATTGCCTGACCTGAAATAGCTGGTGGGTCAGTGCCGCAAATCAGCTACAGTATAGAAAGGCTGGTAGTCATGCATGAGTGAAAATACACACTACTAGGTTTTTCAGACCCAAATCAGCAGACGTGACATTACTTGAAGGAATGCATATCGACCGTCGCCTTTTATGTCAAAGTTTTGGATGAAGATCAACTGACATGGAGAAATTTTAAACAAAGCTATAACAATCTTGGTCTAACCTTGAAAATAACATTATGCACAAACTCATGTGGTACAGTAGATCCAACATGATTTGCTAGTGCTGCTGGTACCAAATATTGGTTTAATATGTGTAAAATTCACCGAGGTATAGCAATTTGTGGTTTGGCTGAGCTGTTGTGACAAACTTGATTTTGAAAAAATATTTAACGAAACAATCGGTTTAAGATTTTATTTTTGCTTTTTGCAAATATTATTTAAATCGATTTAATGGTTTGTGAAAATGTTCGCTAACAGACAGAGTTGACTTTATGGCAAAGTTTTAAGAAGATATTTCACACAATCTGTTAGCACTCAGAGCTGAGGGGTCCAATCCTGGTCCTTAATGGCCACTGTCCTGCATGTTTTAGATTTTTCTCCAGTCCAACACTGCTGATGTGAGTCACTGAGTGATCAATAGGTTTCTGTAGAACATGAATAGGTAATTCAACCATTG
Source organism: Garcialebias charrua (assembly GCA_038048925.1). NCBI lineage: Eukaryota > Metazoa > Chordata > Actinopteri > Cyprinodontiformes > Rivulidae > Garcialebias > Garcialebias charrua. Next base: position 24,724 of record JBBPBX010039853.1, on the reverse strand, counting down.
AACCAGGTGTGTTGAAGCAAGGAAACTAGTAAAAAAAAGCAGGATAGTGGCCCTTGAGAACCACATGATACAGTATAGTGTAAATTGGAAATCAGTCTTAGTTACTACTGCACTAAATTATAGCTTAACAGCCATATAATTAAAATCATATAATTATAATTATAGCTATAGCCTTTGATGGAGAGACAAAAATATATATTTAGTATCCCTGTTAGATTAATTAAATAAGATGGTTCTAATGAAGAAAAAAAAACAGTATAAATAAGAGATGCCAATTAATGTGTAAGTTCTGCCATATACTGTATACCGGTATGTATATATATGTATATATATGTGTGTGTGTGTGTGTGGAAAGCATTTCTCTTCTCCGAATGATTAAATGAAACATTATTCTATTTTATGAGATTAAACAGCACATGGGAGGGGTCCAGTTCTGGTCATGGTTCTGTTTTGCTGTGACGTCTTATTTAAACATCACACTCCCTCTGTGGTCCTCCTGCACTGACCTGTGGCTGTAGTTAAGCTTCAGTGAAAACAAATACATTGTTTCCAACATTTCCTGACCACTTCCCATCCTCGTGTCATTGTTGAGCTCAGAGATGTGCCGCAAGTCTGACTCTCAGGTTATTTAACAAAGCTCTCTGATTTTCTGTCCACTCAGGAGGGTGTGTGAGCCTGTCCAGCTGGATTACAGAGCCAAACTTGTTGCTCTGGAGACAAGTTTCAGTCAAGATTAAAGCACAAAAGATGCCTACAGGGGTGCTAGAAAGTTTGTGAACCCTTTATAATTTTCCATATTTCTGCATAAATTTGATTTAAAACATCATCAAATTTTCACGCTAATCCTAAAAGTAGATGAAGTTAAACAGTTAAACAAATGAAACAAAAATATTATACTTGTTCATTTATTTATTAAAGAAAATGATCCTTTACAGTATTACAGTACATATTTGTGATGGCAAAAGTATGTGAACCTCTAGGATTAACAGTTAATTTGAAGGTGAAATTAGAGTCAGGTATTTTCAATCAATAGGAGGATGATCAGGTGTGCACCCTGTTTGATTTAAGAGCAGGGATCTATCAAAGTCTGATCTTCACAACTTTTTTGTGGAAGCTTATCACGGCATGAACAAAGGAGATTTCTGAGGACCTCAGAAAAACAGTTGTTATGGACTGTACTTATATAGCACCTTTCGATCTTATCAAGGCACTCAAAGTGCTTTACACTACAATAAAGAGTTTGGACTCCATCGATCCACAGTCAGACAGATTGTGTACAAATGGAGGAAACTCAAAACCATTGTTGCCCTCCCCAGGAGTGGTGGACCAACAAAGATCACTACAAGAGCATGGTGTGGAATAGTCGGCGAGGTCACAACGGACCCCAGGGGAACCTCTAAGCAACTGAAGGCCTCTCTCACATTGGCTGATGTTAATGTTCATGAGTCCACCATCAGGAGAACACTGAACAACAATGGTGCACATGATAGGGTTGCAAGGAGGAAGTCACTGCTCTCCAAAAAGAAAGTAAGAAAAGAAGAAGTCTTATTAATCAAATAAACCACTCAGAGGATGTGACCAGAACTTTTCAACCCAGTTTTACTTGCAAGGGGTGCAGAATTGAAAACAGACTTACACAGATGTTATATGAAGCGCTGGTCACAAGGTCTGCCCACCGACTAAAACCATAAATAAACAGAATAAAGACACTTCTATTTATTGTGCTCATCAACCAGAGAGGTCAAGCCAGCCTATGCTTTCCAGCTTACAGATTTTGATGGCGTCAGAAGTTATCGGTTATCAGGCTCCTCTCGGAGTAGACAAAAATACTCTCTTGACTTCACACACATGGTTCTATATTAATTTAACATTTGTAAGTGATAACATCTGTGACTTTTACATAAATTTCCCTGACAAGAACCTTAACCCATTTGTGAAACGTGGTGGTAGTATCATGGTTTGGGCCTGTTCTGCTGCATCTGGGCCAGAGCGCTTTGCCATCATTGATGGAACAATGAATTCTGAATTATATCAGAGAATTCTGAAGGAAGATGTCCGGACATCTGTCCATGAACTGAATCTCAAGAGAAGGTGGGTCATGAAACTAGACAATGACCCTGAACACAAAAGTGTTCTACCAAAGAATTGTTCAAGAAGAATAAAGTTCATGTTTTGGAATGGTCAAGTCAAAGTCCTGACCCTAATCCAATCCAGATGTTGTGGAAGGACCTGAAGTGAGCAGTTAATGTAGGAAACCACCAACATCCAGAGTTGAAGATGTTCTGTGAGGAATGGGCTAAAATTCCTCCAAGTTGGTGTGCAGGACTGATCAACAGTTACTGGAAATGTTGAGTTGTAGTTATTGCTGCATGGGAGTGGGGAGTGGGGGGTCACACCAGTTACTGAAATCAAAGGTTCACATACTTTTACCACTCAAAAATGTGTAATATTGGATAATTTTCCTCAATAAATAAGTGACCAAGTATAATATTTTTGTCTCAATTGTTTTACTGGGTTCTTTTTATCTACTTTTAGGACTTGTGTGAAAATCTGATGATGTTTTAGGTGACGTTTATCAGAATCAGAATATCTTTAATGACATTGCACCAGGTACAACGTGAGCATGTACACACAGTCATCCTGAAGGGGGACTAGTGTGTGAAGCTGCAGCAGTTAATCTGCGTGGTCCTCTCATCCCTTATCAGAATGATAATCTTAGATATGAAAAAGGAGAAAAACCACGAGGGTAGATAGTGGTATTACAAAAAAGATCTTTCACATCTTGTCTATTAGGACACTATATGAGACATAAAAAAACTCTACCAGCAAGCACAGTTAAGACAAATCACATATGCATTTGAGGTCAAGATGGTGAGATTAGTCCATAAGCCTTGTTCAGATCAGCCACAGTTCTGTTGATGTTACCAGCCAGCACCTCTGATAAACGCTCACAGAGAGTTCTCCGGGGAGGGGGTGGTGTGTGTGTGTGTGATAGATGCAGTTGTTTTTCCTCAGTTGCTCATGTCCCAGGAGAAATTTGATAGGCAGCCCTTCCAAGGCTTTTTGGGGAGTCAGATTTGAGATAAGCATGATTATTTTTCACTTCAGGCAGACCGTTTACTTTTCTGCAGCCTTGAGTCCAGCTGGACGATCCAATCCAAAATGATCCAATTGTGTGAACCTTTCCACTGATCCAAGCTATGAATCCTCTTCCAGATTGAGACCACCTCCCCGCTGACGAGTCCCAAACCCTGCGGGTGGCCTGCGATTCTCAGAGATCGCCTCCACCTTCCGGTTAAGCGTAAAGCAGCTGATTGATTGAGGTTACAGCACGGATCAAACTCTCACTCGGGAGCTTTGACATGGCATTAATCACCACTGAAGTCTTCCTCATTTTCCGATAAAACAGTGCTCCACAAACACAGAAAAGCTGAAATTATATTATGCAGAATTATAAAAAATTATAAAGGGCAATCAAGTTGATTTTCTAAGAAATTTGGTACACTTGGTCTTCACAGGTTAGCTTTAAGCTGTGCCTAGATAAAAACTTTATATTTTGCCTCCTTGACATCACCTGGCACAGCTCGTTCTAAACGTTCTCACTTGCTTCACTGACTGTTTCCTCAGCAGTTTGTTGGATAACTCCTTTGTAGGATGTCTGTATTCCTCCACAGATGGTTAAATGTTATTAAGTTCCAGCAACAGCTCTCAGTTATATCCGAGGAGGCAAACATGTGTAATTGTTTTTGTAGCAAGAGTCGCTGCTGTCTCCAAGTGCTTAAATTTTTGAAACGTCAACATTACAGAAAACGACTCCACTAAAATAATCATTTTTGACTTTGTCTTTATTACGACAAGAGCTTGCATCAATATCTCTAGACATTTCTCATCCACAAACTTTCCTCATCCATGTTTTAATACAAAACAGCAAGAGAAGAACTGTCTACAAAACGAATAACCCAGAAGAGTTGCTACGAAGAGCTGGGTGCATTGTTTCAAGCGTGGTGACCATTAAAAATAGAGCAGTGTCACATTGAAACATGTTTGGGGCTCTGGTAAAGTTATTTTCCAGGTTTATACATTTTAATTTGTGAAACATTTTTCATTGAAACAAAACAAGCAACTTCCTTTGTGTTACTGTCATGCATCTGTTTTGCATTTTCTTGTTCACTTGCTGTTTTGTTGAGTTAAGCATCAACATTTGGGCCTTAATCAGTTCTGTGGGGAACTAAATGTTAGAGATTATGTTTCTCCTTCCTTTCACAGCTCTCTTCTCCATTTTCTGGATTACTAAACCATCTTCTAGGTGTGCCACGGTCACCAAGAACCCTGAACAAACATTTCTGCATGCATGTGATGAAGAGTTAATGGTAGAAGCACTGGACCTTTTCTTCATTGCTGATGGTTTGCTCACCTCACGTCTATCGTTCAGCAGTTCCGTAGACAGGTTATGAACAAGTAACATCTTATCTGTTGTAGATAGTTCTTTGAATGAAGTCAGGAGAAATGGAGTTTAATTCTGACAGGATTGATGAGGTAAGGGCTAATCCGAGACCAAGATTTTATAGTTCTTCTGACAGAATTGTTATATCATTGCAGGAATAAATGTTTTTCTTTCAGTGACCTCAGCCTTGACAGAAAACACACAGATGTTTGGTAAAAATTGTGACTTTCTGACTTTCTTAGCTTCGGATAGAAGCAGAATGCAGGATTCCTGTTTTCTAGTTGTTTCCCCACTGATTACCTTGTTTCCAAGGTGAATGCTTTGGGGGTGTTCTTGGAGCGGTGCAGACAGCTAACATCAATGCCATCCACCACATTTAGGGCTGAGCTGTTGTATTCTTCCTTGGACCACTTGGTGATTTGAAGTGTACAACTACTACCTCTTCAGTCTTTAGAGGAACATAATTTGCTTACTTGTGGTTCCTTGTAGAAACTCCTTGAAGGTTTCTGGACTTATCCTTTCTAGTATCCTAACCATCACACCATATCCAGTTTGCACTTCCTGTTGGATTGGTTTACAGAAATGTATCTGCTCAGTCTACCCTCCTCTTGCTTGTCTGCTCTCTGCTCTCCATGCTGGCAGAATTCAAAATGCTACGCACCTGCTGTCTGGTACTCATCCTGTGGACTCCGCCACACAGAATATTGGCCACCTTCTCTTTTGGACCTGGAAGAAAGACAAACACATGAGAACCAAAACCCTCTCAATGGACTGAGGACATTGAGGACTCACGTTTTTATTTCAAAACCACAGGTGTGGAAATATCACTAAATTGCCAGAATATTGTCCAGTTTATTTATTAACATCTTTGTTTTTATTGGATGCAAAACATACCGATTCAAATCCAAGAAATAAACGTCACTCATTGATTAATACATGTTTTTGTTACCGCTGTCATGCCCACTCCCCTTTCACTCGCACATGGTTTTGTCCCAACAGAACAATACAAACAGAACGCAACATTGCAATCAGGAGTGAAAGTAAGCCGGTACAGATAATCGGTGAAAAGATTGAACTCCGAGAGGTCTTGATTAGATTTTGATGAAGTGAAAGGTATTCTTAAAATAAATAAATTGCTAATCTGAAAAGTATATCGATCAGTGGTGCTTGTACGTTTCAGACTGTCGCCCCGCGAGAGTGTGTGTGTGTGTGCGCAGTTTCAACGAGACAGAGTTCAAACAAGGTAATAAAACATTCTGGTTTTACTCAAGATGTGCTGCGTGGCTGGAGCAGGGCAAGCCCCTAGCCCCCCCGGGGGCTAAATAAATGAATAAATAAATGACCGCTGGGTCAGCTCCAAAACTGCTCGGCAACCGTGACGTCTTTTATAGTGAAGTGGGTTGAGCCGCACCAGGGGTTGCTAGGTGAGGGGCTGGACTCAGGTTTGGTGTGGGTTGTCCTGCGGTTTGTGACATCACAAACCGCAGGACGTGAGAAACGAAGCGTTTCTATCACAGACAAATAAATCTACTTAAGAGTAAATAAACCACTGGGTGCATATTTTTGGAACTAGGACTGTTTTTTTATGAAGTAAATACCCAAAGTTGAGTAAAAAAAAAAACATTAAAAAGTGAATTTTGCATGTGTGGTCCCCTTTAAGGTCTTGGTCTTTTCTCAGACCCCAAAAGTCTTGGCTTGGTCTCGGGTTAGGTGGTCTTAACTACCACACTACTTTCCATACTCTTGAGAATAAAAAGTTTAAACATATTTTCAGTTCCCTGTGACACTACCTCAATATGCCACAAAAACAGTCAAAACTTGTAGCTCAAAATTATACAACACATTATTGCCTTCATGTACACCTGTCCATCAGAAATCTGATCTTTTCATTGTCATCAGCAGAGGTGGAAATAGTACTGAAAAGTTGTACTCAAGTACAAGCACTGTTACACTGCTTAATTGTACTCAACTACAAGTAAAAGTACTGGTGTTATACTTTTAAGTAAAAGTACAAAGCACTTTTCTAAAAAAGTAATAATTTAATTCCTTTTTAACCAATTTATGTTTTATTGTGTTGTCAATAGAAGTCATTCAGTTTGATTTACTCTATATAACAGCTACATTCAAAACACATTTCTCAGATGCTCAGAAGCTCCGTCTTATTTTAATACCAGACAAACCGATGGCAGTGACAATATCTAAGATCTTTGCATACTTAAACAAACTAATAAAAATAAGTATCATACAGGTAGCTGTAAAACCTTGTATACCGCAATATGTTGTTTGAGATTAGATGCTGAAGTTTTGTAAGCTGCTATCACCGTAGATATCAAACAAAGTTTGCATCTGGATGCCGTCTCCTTTCCACTCTGTACATGAAACATTCCTCCAGGTACGGTCACGGGCACGCGTCCTCAGCTTTTATCTTGTAATTTTCTCTGTTAACAGTATTGTCCTCTGTCTCCATTTTGGCTTGTCTCCATTTTGGCTTTTTCTCCTAATCTCATGTCCATAATGACAAGAACCAGGTTTGGATCAGCAAAACACCAAGGCCAAGAGTGGTTAAACAGTTTATTTCTGAATGGTGGGAAATCTCTGGTGAAGGTCTGGGTCCTGGCTGGGTCCAAGCTGTCAAGCCAGAAGAGTTAGTCAAAGTCAAAGTCAAAGTCAACTTTATTGTCAGATCTGCAATATGTACTGTACAGGACATACACAGGACCGAAATTGCGTTTCTCTCAGTCCCTCGGTGCAACAGTAAACATCTAAACATTGAAACACTGAAACATATAATAATAGACATAAGCATAAAATAGTAAAACTAACACTGTCCTGAGTTTTTTGCATAGTGGTATAAGAGTATGAAAATTTACACCAACTCTAAAACTAAAACATTAAACATTTAATGAACATAATACTGTCCTGAGTTTTTGCATACTAGTATAAAAAAAAGAGTATAAAAAGTATAACTAAAATAAACTAAAGGTTTCTAGCATTGACATTTGCAAAGTGGCAAAGCAGCGTATGAGTTAATGTACACAGTATATGTATGAGGTAGTAGTTGATGTTGTTATAGAGGCAAAAAGTGGCATATGCAGTAAGGCACATTGGGCATCCCTAAATAAGACCGTTCAGAGCACACTGTATATGTATCAGCAGTGGTGTAGATATTAGAGTAGTGTAAATGTAAACAGTAGTAATTACATGTAAGCAGTAGTAATAAAAGTAAACAGTATTAATAAATGTAAACAGAGAATGTAAACAGTATTATGATTATAGGCAGTGATGTAATACAAACATTAGTGCAAGTATGAGAAGTAGTGCAAACTGTATGAGCACATGACCGAGAGTTTAGTGAATAACCCGTTTGATGACACAGAGTCCAGTGTTAAAATCTTTGTGTTGTGTGGTAATGTGTGAGAAAGTTTTAGTGTTAAGGCAGTTCAAATGGGAGGGGGGGCAGAGCAGGCAGAGTGTTTAGCATCCTGACTGCCTGATGAACAGAGCTGTCTCTCAGTCTGCTGGTTCGAGCCTGGAGACTCCTCAGTCTCCTTCCTGATGGCAGCAGTCTGAAGCAGCTGTGTAGTGGGTGTGTGGGATCACCTGCCATGCAGTGGGCTTTCCGAGTGAGGCGTTTGCTGTGTAAG